>OU015493.1:91743290-91968290 GCA_907164885.2 Dolomedes plantarius | reverse complement strand
ATAAAACATAAAGTAGGAAACAAAATCAGTTCAGTTCAGTTCAGTCAGAAATCTGTTTACTGAAAACAGAAACCGAATACACATTACTAATTGCGATGATATAAAAAAACTTTTGACAAATAAAGAACCGAACATTATTAAATTGATAGCAGCGAACCAAATTCACCATTCTTCTCATTAGGATTAGTTTTAATCTTATTCATAATTTTTACTTCAGTGCTATCCTTCGTTACCTTCATTTACTGTGTGTAATGCGAATGTTACTATAATTGGTTTTAATAATTAATTTCATAATTTCAAACTTTAAGGTGTCTTATTTTCAACGCCTTTCTTTACTATGAAGAACATGGGTAGAAATATACATAAAAAGACATGAATTTGTAACTGCATCTCTGATTGTTTCCTTAAAAAGAAAAATTTCGAGGGGGGGGGGAGTTGAGTATTTTTTCTTCTGAAAAAGGGGCGGTAGGTCAAATAAGTTGGGGAATCCCTGATATAGATCAACCTCTACTCTGGCACATCACATAAGGGCTTTGCAAAGTTTACGAAGACTTTATGCAGAGAAAAGGGCAGTAGGAAATCCAGCTTAACAAAAACTAGCTAAAAATAGAAAATTATGTAAAACCATACGAAACAACTCATGAATTTTATTTTACATATTAGGAAAAACCTTGCATAAAGCCTAATATAAACCTCCCATCTTAGGCGTAAAAACTGATCCTAGCTCTCAGCTGATAAAGTTTGGTTTATGATTGGAAACAGAAAGTCACGGATTGGAGCACCCAGAAATATTCACTTTCCTCCATTCCTAACTCCCGCCCATAGATGTATGTGTTGGACTTATTAATTAAAGAGTAAAACTACAAATAGAAATTTCTCTTCAAAAGAAAGATACAAGGTTAACCACGACTTTTCCTATTTAACAACTCAAATCATACACGAAGCAAATATTTCACCTGCATCTTTTGTATTTGGTTGATATATAGCTATTCAAAGCGCAGCTGAAATATTTAAATCAACATTACTTCATTGAAATTTTCTGTCTAGTGCTGAATTTTTTTAATCTCTAAATGAACAGATGCATAATGCGCAGTGTCTCTCTTAACCTTGTCCTCCCTTTTTTCTTGGTAAATCCCAGCTTTAAAAAGAAACACGCCTCTGCAGAAGGAAAGCACAGTAATGTCCCGGAACCGGTTCCCATAGATTAAAACTTAAAAGGAACATATCTAACACGTGTTTGAGCGACCAAATAAAAGCAAATTTATACGTGGGCTTCAGCAAATAGAGCAGAGATGTGACGATATGAAATGAATAATTCGTAGCTGTTAACCTTGCACTATATTCAGTTTACCCACTTCTCTTGCTCGTGGAATCGTACGACAATTTAAGTATTTTGCTAAAAAGTTAAATTTTATTATTGCTTAATTAGATTTTGTAAACGGAATGTTTATTCTTAAATAAATTATTATTTTTTAAATCCCCTCAGCGTAATTCAGCTTCTAGAGTTATTTTATGAATTTCTGCGACTTTAATAACTTGCAGGACATGCAGAAAGTCAACTCTATGTATGATATGAAACACTCAAAAATCATACAAAATATATACCGACAGTAAAATTTTTATTTTCGATTTGAATATAATTATATTGAACAAAAAGAAATTGAAGCTATGCTTAGTAAAACGAATCTGCATTTTGTGTTCTTTTAATGCTAGTGATCAAGAACTGTAATTTTTAAACTACACTGTTGCTTTTTCTAGAATTAAAAGGGGTGATCAAATAAAACCCAGCCTAATGATCTGTATGTGATAAATGCATTATAATTATAGCTTACATATAATACTATTTAGAAACTTCAAAGGGAAACCGGAAGAATTCTAATTATCCAGGAGAATTCCTTATGTTGCTTCCGGAAATAATCCCGGACAGTAACATAGAGCTTCTTATATTTAAAATCAGGTAGTCTCTTCTAACGAAACAACCGCGGGTTATTAACGTAGGATTACTTATCGTTGTTTACTTCTTTTATATGTATATATGTATATATGTATAATGTATATATATATATATATATATATATATATGTGTGTGTGTGTGTGTGTGTGTGTGTGTGTGTGTGTGTGTATGTATGTGTGTGTGTGTGTGTCATGTTAAATTTTTGACGCATTTTGGTACTTTTCTGTTTAACTGTTTACTGCTTTCTCAAGAGAGATAATTTTGGCAGCGCGCCAAACCCAGTCTAACTCGCGACGCAGGACATCTGAAATTTTGCTTTCCGGAGAATCGTTATGGAGGAACGTAATCCTACGCTAAAAATAAATCTATAATGGCAACTTGTTTTGTACAGTTCTCATATTGAATATTCACAAATGCATCTGTAAAGAACTATCACACCTAATTCACCGTTGCCTAGTGATGAACTAAATTAGTTTCCTCGAAACTAAATTAGTTTCTTGTTGTTAACATTTTAAAATTTGTATTATAATAAGCTGCGCGCACTCCTGTTATGCGCATTTCACAAGTTTCATGCCAAGTAAATTCCGAACAGTGGCTTCAACTTTACCTTCCATCGCGGTAATCCTGAATCTATACCCCTTGCTATCCGGTTGAAAATGGAAGCACCATGTTTCGTCCCTGGACCAATTATCTTCAGGAAATTGTTTCCTTCTGTAACGGATTGCAGGAAAAACAAAATTACACCGAACTTAATTGAAGTAAATTTAATAATGGCTCTTACTCACACAAAATATGTGGATAACTCAGAGCATGCGTGGCTGGCTTCTCAACATCTCACGAATGTCCACCTCAGAGGAAACAAAAATTACAACAAGGAAAAATCTATTTCTGCCTTTAAGGCAAATTCCTTAAATATAAAATGAGGTACTTCAGAACCGGAGACTGAAAAGCTAAGATATTCAAATGCACTTTCAGGTTTAAAATGTGTAATTCTCGTTTTGGGCCAATCAGAAAACAAGTAGTAGAAGTGTAGGACAGAAACTCAAAAGAAATATACTTTTAAAGTTAGGCTGTAATTGTCACCTAAAAGGTGGTAATTATACTCCACTTTCTTACCTGGGTCAAACGATCTTTTATTGATGGAGATTCTAGATATGAGAGACATGATGAGGGGGGGGGGGGCAGATTTTCCTTTGAAAAGTTCCTTCAAATTGTCTCGCCAACTACAAACAGCAAATATGTAAGGTAAGTTAGGGTAACTGGGCTATGGATTTTCAACTTTTTGATATACTATACTTTCAACACATTAAAATTATACTAACATGTATAATTTTCAAAAATCTTTACATCACATGCATTTTACTAAGTATTAGGGAGTCTGTTTAAGTTATGATATTGATTTTTATTATATATATATTATATATAAATATTGTATATATTTTAAAATACAGGTGAGCTCAGTTTCACTCATTAATGGGGTAAGTGGACCACCCAGGTCTATATCTCATAAGAAACAAGAGAATCTGTGACTGGATAACTGCGTACAATGCTTGTATAGTTAGAAAAAGAAAAAAAACATTCTACCCCAATTTAAAAATAATTATTTTTGAATTCCTTGGTAATTGCTTGCATTGGTAATTACCAATGTTGTAAGATAGATTGTTGCGAACACCAAAAAGAAAATAACACACAGAATGGAATTCCCACCTTATATGCAAAGAAAAAATCTTGGGGATGGCCCAGTTACACTAACTTACTTTAATATTAATTCAATAATGCTGTTTTACTTTGACCTAAATTTGGTTAATTTATTCTAAACAAACCATGTTGTTTCAGTTTTCTAACCAGCTTTATGACGACTGTTATTATATGCACTTCATGGGCAGTCGTTTAGAAGACTGAAATAATAAAAGCTTAACGATGTGTTTCTCTCAATTCTAAATTATATTCTCAAATTTATGGTACAGAAGTAAAGAATAATCAAAAGTTTTAACTGCATTGTAAAGTTCCCCGTTTCTGCAAATTCACTGTAACATATAATTTCCTTTAACGATTACATCCATTTTGCAACCGATAAGTTTAGAATTTGCTGAGGCAAAATTGAATTAGATTTATAATTTCTATAACTAGGAGAAACAGTTTCATAATCATTATTAGTTATGTAACACAATGCATTATTAGTACCCTATTATGTAGTTTTACCATATGAAAACTGAATTAGATTTGTAATTTCTATAACTAAGAGAAACAGTTTCATAATCATTATTAGTTATGTAACACAATGCATTATTAGTACCATATTATGTAGTTTTACAATATGAAAACTGAATTTATGATGACGTAAGATATTCTTATTGTGAAAAGTGAGTTATTTTACACCATATTGTTTTAGTTTCCTGTCAATTTCATTAGTGCATATTAGTCTTCGCATTTGTTTCATGTAGTAACACTGTGTCCCGTAATTAATATGTATGCAGATGTTTCTTCATTGGTGTAGAAACTACGATTTCGCTTTGAGGCAAGTGAGCATAAAATTGCTTCCATTAAAAGGGGAATTTAGGCACTGAACTGTTATAAAAGCCCTAAACCAGCACTTTCGTAAAAAGTAATGACATAGATCTTTTTACAAAAGTACTGTTGTTGAGGATAAGCACTCAAACAATTGAGATTTTTATCAGAGTGCCTACCTTCTCCAGGCAACAGGCTACCAGACACAACGAAGTCTCTTTAATCCCATAAAAAAGGAGTTTTATAAACCCCAATTATAAACTGTCTGATCTTAGGTTCATTATCAGCATTTCCTAGACAGCGCCGGCCGTGTTACACATCTCTAGGCGACGCCCCGCTCGCTTGCCGTCACGCTACGTTTCACGGGTGATTGCTAAAGCGTGAGCTCGCTAAACGCCAAAGAACTCAATAAGAAAAAAAAAGTATGACAAAACCTGCACGTGCGAGGGTCAAAAGGTTGAAAACTGGTTAAATAGCGGACCCTCTCTTTGCCCACACGAAATGGTAACGAAGCAAACCGGGGATCACGGCCTGGGAAGTGCTGATCAGGTGTACCCCAACCGGTCTTGTTTCTCCGAATCACGGCAATCCCTCCCTGTTTGTATTGAAAATGATGTATATAGCAACCCGCCTACTCTGTTATGAAGTAAATCAATAGTCACAGGAGGAAAAAAAACAAAAAAAGGTCAACATTTTTCCAGTTAATACTATTTATTCACCCTTGGTGTTTTCAGTGATAACAGATGTATCATATTTCAAGAAGTAGGTGGCACAAGTGGGTTATATATTATATATTTTTAATTTTCTCGGCATGATGGAATGTGGGGTTCAGTTCTGGATTCCGCGTACATCCACAAATTCAGAGAAGGGATTATTGTTTTTTTAAGAAGGATTTAGAAATATTAGATGGTGAATAATTATTCAAAAGACGTTTATGAAAAAAAGGCCGATGAAAGCAAAATGGACATTCGTGTTAAAATGGGCACGTGTCGAGAATAGTAAGTAGTGTATATATTAGAGGAATATTCTTGTACGCTACCTTGCATAAATTTTATGTATCGAGATTATTATAAATTACATATCATTTATATAAAGATAATACTAAATGCATATATATATATATATATATATATATATATATATATATATACCCCTAATAGTTGCCGTGTTCTGTGTATGTATCTGTCATGTAACGCTTCATAAATATATCAGCCTATGGCATCCATTTTGTTTTATGAGTTACGCTTAACAAGTTCAAAAAGATTATTTGCTATCTAAACCCAAATAATTTATTAGAAACAACGTAATATCGACGCAAATCAACATTATTTCGATTTTTAGACGGCTGTAATAAACGTTTATGACAGTTAAAAAACATCTCGCCACCGTTTAAAAATGTTCTCAGCATAAAATATCCTTTCATTGTAACGTACTTTCGTTGTAATTTTCATATTCAATAGAGAATTATCTCTTTTCCGCCACGTTTCACGTTATCATAGTGTTTCAATTAAATTCATAAAAAGTATTCATTTTATATACTCAGAACGTGAAAATGTAAACAAGAGTGGGTCATTCATTCACCGTAATTCATTCATCGTCGTTAATTTAAGAAAAATTTAATAAGATACATTTTTTCACAATAAAACAGTCTCATTATTTTATTTTTTTAATATATATATTTATATTTTAACCGTATAATATATATTTTTTAACCAGGTATTACAATAATGTCAAATTTAGTATTTTCGGAAAGTTGCAAACTCGACGCATGCGTAGTGATACGATCAAAATTGTCGGTACGGTAGCGCGCTTTTCAAAGCGAATACCTAACATAACCGCACAATTTTCTTAAATTTTTAAAAGTGTTTAATTGAATATTTCTAAATTGCCAACACACAGGGATTTCATGTGATTTTTCGTAAAGCATTCTATTACGATGATAATGTTTTTAATTTCTGTTTATTATTGTATTTTTAATAGTACTTTTATAACGATTTGTATTTTACCGTCAGGTTTTGACGGGTACTATCTAGTATGTATGTATGTATGTATATATATATATATATATATATATATATATATATATATATATATATATATATATATATATATTAATTAGTTAACCGAACAATGGTTTGGAAGAATTATATTAAAAGCAATAACAACAACAATAAAGGAGAGTCTAGAAGAGAATAAATCAATTGTTATCTAAGGCATTACACAAAACTTAAGGTAAATAAAAACATATTATAAGTAATAGAAAGATAATACAAGTAAAGGGATAAATGGAAAAGAAAAATTCCATTGTTCATAAACATATCCTTTGTGCTTCATCAATTTTATCTTTTTTCTCATATTTAAACCCTTACTATAAATATTCAGCATTTGTGAATTCATATAAATTATTTTGAAATAATATATTGAAGCCATTGTACTTAATGTAAAAATTGTACTTAAAGTACCCGTAAAAAGTGCTGATACCTTTTTTACAAAATTAATATTTTAATATTAATTCTCATATAAATTATCATTTTTTTTTAAGATGCACTTCACCCAATCATAAGGGTTTAAGGAAAACAAGTCATAAAATACTTCAACTCTTTTAACTCATTAGTTAATTCCACTTGTGATTATTTAAATTATATCGGTCATTTGCTGCAACAGCATCATAAATCAAAAATCGTTTTGTCGGTTAGTTTAAGATCAGGGGAGACTGAAAAATGCACATTTTAGCCTTTAATAAACTTCCATGTGATTACCAGATCTTAGTCAGGCAAATTGTGCCTATTGGATAATCAAAGATTATTATTTTCGGGAAATTATAAAAGTTGGAAATTTCAGACGAGTCTCCCGAAAAATCACGATTTTTTAGTTGTGACGTTGTTGCAGAAAATGAGTGATGTATTAAATTAAGTGAGGGAATAAATTGGAAATAATTTTTGAATACTAAAAATATTGAAATATACGACTTATTGCATTTTGCTATTCAGAAAAGATTTTCATTTTGGCAAAACAGTGCAACCCCCAGATTTCTCTATACTTCATGTAATTTTCATACAATCCAATTTCCATAACACTGCGAAAATGCTTGTTTTGTGTGTTACAAATCACTAGCAACAGCAAAAACAGATTTCTGAGGAAGAAACTTGTCTGTGGGAACTTCAATAATCTGAGTTTTAACTAAAGACCCGGAGATTTCTACTTAACGGCGATCAACTATCAATCTATCGGGATCAGGAAAATTAGATAAATTTACCTAACTCCACTTCCCTTCATCCAAATGAAAGCAGCGAATGTCTCGCACATGTTTAGTTTACGATTTGTATTCAAATAAAATCTGCCAATAGGTTTAGAAGTTATACTATAGTGTAGCGTCACGAAAAGTAGGTAAGACGATTCTCTCTGAGGCGTTGCTAAAAATTTCTACCATGGGATCCATAACAAAGATAGAAAGAGTTCTAATTAACAAACGAAGGCCAAATTTTTAAAACAAAAACTCAACAATTTATTAACAAAAAAAAATTAACATTTAAACAGTGCAACATATTCAATTAAAATCCCGTGCAGATTCACAACGTACGGAGCCAAAAACACACATCCTCACAGGCTGCGTTCTCTAGCGTTTCTCCCTAATGTCTGGATTTTCAGACGGTGTGGAGGGGCCGGCAGATTATCGGCTGACAGCTCTTCTTAGACGCCGAACTTTATTACATTGCAGAAACGTTAAGATGACAGCTTTACTGGCTGTATCTGTGGGGAAAACGTTTTTCAATCCCCCTACGTGTTCCGAACTGGTGGAACCGAGCAACACATTCCTTGAAAAATACGCAGCTGTGTTTCAAACTCTTCTGGGATCTCGGGAAAAAATAAGACCATATTCCCAGTACGCTACAATAGGCTGTTGAATGGTTATTCGTAAATCGATATATTTAATTTGCTTAGATGCATGATAATGATAATTTTATCTTATAGAAAAACCGGTTTACATCTATCATAGCATTATCAGCTCATGCTACCTGGTTTTTGCATTATTAAAGCCATTGGTTAAGTTTAAAGCAATTTTAATATATATATATATATATATATATATATTAAAATACATAAAACATATATATATATATATACATATATATATATAAAATAAATACATATATATATATATATACATATATATATATATATACATATATATATATAAAATAAATACATATATATATATATATATATATATATATATATATATATATATATATATATATATGACTTCGGCGTCAAGAGGATTTGTTTTGTTTTTCAGACAATAAAAATGCATTTGTATACCAAAGACATTTATTTCAGGACGAACACGAACACAAAACATAATACACAAAAGTTTCTCGCTCATCACAACTACATTCTCGTTCCCTGGCCAAAATGACGAATACAAAAATAGCCTCGTACTCAGTTTACAGACTTTTAAAGAAACGTAATCTAGTCTTCAGACGTAATCTATTTGCCAGTTACTATCACAAACAATTCCAAACGATACTAAAGCTTATCAATACTAATACCATGAAGCTATAAGCTTCATGACTAATACAAAGAAAACTATATGCTAACAATAATGTCTAATTTTGATATTTAAGTAAATATCCTACATATATACGTATCTATTTAATATATATATATATATATATATATATATATATATATATATATATATATATATATATATATATATATATATATATACACACACACACACACCGCATAGCCATTACATTATGACCACCCGTTTGATACAACGTAGGACCACCTTTCGTCCTCAAAACCGCCAACACCTGGCGTGGCATTGACTCGACAAGGTGCTGATAGGTAATATGAAGTATCTGGTACCAAGCGATCACCCACTGGTTCTGCTATTCCCGCACATTGCGAGGTCGTAGCGTGGCAGCACGAATTCGGTTTTCCAGGTGGAACCACAAATGTTCTATTCGATTAATGTCTGGTGAATTTGGAGGCCAGTTCATGACTTGAAAGTCACTAGAATGTTCCCTGACGATTCCTGAATGTTCCCTCCCCTGACTGAACTACTCCCTGACGATTCGACCCTTATGACATGGTGCATTATCCTGTTGGTAAACGCAATCACCCGCCGGAAACACTGTTGCCATGAATGGGTGCACCTGGTCTACAACAATATTCACTTAGCGCACAGACGTCAGGAATTCTTCTATGGAGATTATGGGTCCTAATGTTCTCCATGAAAACATTGCCCACACCATAATACCGCCGCCACCAGCTTCTCTCCGTCTAACTGTGCATCGAGGAACCAGGATTTCCGTTAAAAATCGGCGTTTTCGCACGCGCCCGTCGATGTGATGGATCAAAAAACGTGATTCGTCGGACCATGCAACTTTCTTCTAATCTTCTGTGGTCCATTTCCGATTTTCCTTGGCCCATTGCAGGCGCTGCTGTCGATGACGTGCCGTCAGAGCAGGGACGTGCTTCGGCCACCGACTTCGTAGGCCTATACACAGCAGAGCAGGCTGCACTGTGTGATGAACAACACTGCTTGGGCCACCACTGTTATAGCTGCTAGTAATTTTGGCTGTTGTAACTCTTCGATCACGGCGAATAATGCGTAACACTCTCCGCTCTCCTCTGGAATCAATGCGCCGAGGGCGACACACAGCTGACCAGCGACTTTTCGTTTCACCATCCATACACCACTTTCGATACGTGCTCACAACGACTGCACGTGAACAGCCCACCAAACGCGCCGTTTCTGATATCGTTCCCAGACGCCCAGCCATAACGATTTGGCCTTTATCGAAGTCTGATAAATCACCTGCTTTTCCCATTATGTCGCTAATCATTCTATGTTTGGAAAGACAATGCATGGAACCTTTATATACGTCAACTTCAGCCGCACACACGCCGTGGTTTTGTTTATGGGCTAGCTCATTGTTACAGAAGGAGGGTGGTCATAATGGCTCTTTGGTGTATATATCGATAGTTTAAATACCAATAATATTCTCTTCGATGTAGCCATTGGAAGAGTATTCAAATGTGGCAATATAAGCTTATTTCTAGAAGGAAAAAAATCTTATGTTCAAGTAGATAAAGTATTTAAACAAGATTAATGTTTAATGCCTGACCATCTAAACGTTTCATGTATGCTTTTAGTGAAATTAGCAATGCAATAAAACAAAATTTAAAATAGGACTATGGCTTATCTCTAACATCTGTTTTAATTTATAAGTATGCGCTAAGTATAGATGACAGTTTCATTATATATTAATATATACAGAGATTATGGAAAACGCTACTTTTTACGACAACAAGAGCAAATTTTATAACAGTCCGAGTTGCAATGGAGGGGATGATGATTTTCTAGAATTCTTGCATGAGTTGGATAATTTTCAGACAATATCTTGAATTTTTTTGAGTTCTTGAACTTGAAAATTCGCTAAACATTTAGACTTTCGTTCTGAAGATAAGAGGAGCATTATTTTTTTTCCACTTCTGAGTAGAATATACCTTTCAGCTGAGAAATTTTTTGTTACATTAATTGTACAGTATAAGCGTCAATTTGATATAAACCACTTTTATGACAGGCTTTGAAGCATTTTATTTAGCCGAAATAAACAACATCTGTTTATACAAACAAAAATTATTTTTTTTCTTTTTTTAGGTGTCATAAGTACTACGTCTTAATAAACAGGAAAACCAACGTAAATAAAGCACAAATAGCAATAAGATGCAATTATTTTGCATACGGCTGTTACTACGTCTTAAGTATTAACTAGTTGGTACCCGTCAAAACATGACGGCAAGATAGTAAATAACTGCACTAATACACAAATAATACTCAACGCATCATTGCCAAATGTTGAAATCATAATAATGGGTAGAAACATATAAATGTGTTTAAGCGGCCTCGTGCTTAGTGAGTATCTAATGCCAGATTTAACAATGTCACGGAGTATGAGCAGAAAGCAAAGAAAAAAACAATTTCCATCATGCTTAATCTTATATTTCACTAACATAATTATCGTAAAAATATAAATGGCACAGATATATATATATATATATATATATAAAGAGATTCCTCGGAATGAACGTGTTTATCATTAAAACATGTCACTGAGCATACGCAGAAACAGTAAGTTTCTAAAGCCAGAGTTAAACATGCCAATGAGCATGCGCAGAAATGAACTTTTTAATTGTAAATTATCGCTAATTAAAAGAAATTGTAGTCACAAAAGCCAAATTTGACAAATCTACAGATTACAATCTTTCGTTTAAGACCAAAATGAAGAAAATGGATGCAGTAGTTTTCTCTCACAGACTGCCCAAAAAGTCGGCTTAGCAACTTAAATATACAGATTACATTCAGATATTCGATTTCATACCGAAATAAATATGTATATTTTTTATTCTTTAATATAGCGTCACTTTGTAGTATTTAAAAAAATTCTATTAATTTTTTGGTGGTAAATATGGGAACAATGAAATCAGCAAAATCAGCTTTAGGCCGACCGATTTTGAATCAAAAGTACACTTAATCAAGCACTCTTTTAAGAACTATAAATGTTTCCCTGCTACTGAAGAGAACAAGCGTTTTAAAAAAAAATTGAAATTTAATTTATTAAAAAAAATTGATATACTCGAAAACACTCAAAAGTTATGAATCATTTAACCTTTCACATGCACTGATAATTACCACAAAAGCTTTTCTGGTATTAAACAAGACTCGTAGATTATTGGTAAGTGAACGCACCCCGATTATGAAAGCAAGCATACAGATTACGAGTGATAAGAAAAGGGTTAAACCCATGTACACAACAAAGCACACATGCTCAGCTTGTAAAAGTAATTACTTCATTCCCATTAATAATAAACTACATTTGCAGACCGACTGCCGAATAGGCTTTCAAATGACCGACAATAATGAAAATTGAGTATCATTCATTATGTATTTGCAGGACAATTGTTCGGCTAATGTGCTTTACATGCATGGCTACCGAAGCAGAAGGGTTCCAAAAGGAGTGGAAAATAAGGAGTTAATGATATGCATCCAAAATGTGATTAATTGAAAAGCACTTGAAACGCCATATGTGGGAATGTTTTTCTTCTGTGTTCAGCAAATTAAAGAAAACACTGCACGAAAATTAATTATTGTAGGGGAGAGTGAGGAAAATAAGTATTCTGGAGAATTTACTAATATGACACCTTTTTACTTTTCTAGAAATAATTAGCTGTTGTTGTTGTTGTTATTTCTAATGCTGGAAGTTCCAGATCAGGTCCATAAAGGCTTCGAGCTGAAGTGTGTAGCTCCGGTAAATATAGCACCACAAGGGTCGGAGTAAGTCTTAGCTAGTTGCTACTTAAATTTTGACCAAGCAACCCCAGGGATGGCATCTGGGAGGATCATACCCTCTCCCACCCTCTCTGACTTCATAGAGTGGCTTTCCGGTCTATGCATTTTATGTGCCCATATCAGGCCTAGACACTGAGGTATTTAATGGCGCCCGTCGGAATTCGATCCAAGCACCCTCAGCACCGAAATCCAGGGTGCTACCGCAAGGCTACCTCGAGCTTATAATTATTGGGTTGTTCGGAAAGTAATTGCGTTTTTTCCAACAGAGGAGTTAATTGTATTTTTTTTAACTTCACACTTAAGCCGCATTGTCATTATATATTTTGACAGCTGATATAATGGCTGATATAATGGCAGCTGGCAGCAAGGCTTGTTCGTGAAAAAGTTTGCTTGATTCTGCGCAATAATTTTTGTTTGGTGCCCTTTCAAATATGGAAAGTTGAAAGCAGCATTTTCGGCATATTTTACTTTTTTACTATCGAGAAGGTAAAAATGCTGTTCAAGCAAGAGAAAAAATATTCGATGTGTATGGAGAAGATGACAGAACTCCAGGGCCAAAACTGGTTTGGACAATTTCGCTCTGGCAATTTTTGATTTTGAAGATGCACCACGTTCTGGAAGGCCAGTTGAAGCTGGGGAAGGCAAAACAACTGCACTGATTGATGAAAACAGAATAACAACTCGTAAGATCGCTGACAGATTAAATTTATCGAATTCGATGCGTTCATGACCACGTGAAACGCCCTGGTTTAATTTCAAAACCCGACATATGGTTACCATATGTTCTTACAGAGAGAAATTTGCTCCGTCGCAATGACGTCTGTGATTTGCTTCTCAAATGTCAAGAAAATGATCCATATTAGAAGCGAATCCTCACTGGGGACGGGAAATTGGTTGTCTACAACAATGTTAAAAGCAAGAGATCATGGAGTGAAAAAGATGAACTGGATCAAAGCACTTCGAAAACCGATATTCATCAAAAATAGGTGGTGATGTATGTTTGGTGGGATTTCAAGGGAATCTTTTTTTTTAAGGCATCTACCGGAAAATACCGCTAAAAATTCTGAAGTGTAGTCATAAACTGGACAAATTGAATGATTCACTCTAACAGAAAATGATAGAATTGATAAATAGAAAAGATATAGTGTTCTACCAAGGTAATGCAAGACCTCATACAAGTTTGGTAATTCGCCAAAAGCTTTTACAGATCGGATGGGATGTACTAAAATTACAATAGATAACAAATGATTAGAAATGTTTCATCATTTTGAAACAAACCATGTTCCATACAATAATGAACTAAAAATTGTGGAATACGCGCTGTCCTTACCAAGAACTAATGCTGCGACTGAACGCGTTTTTTCTACGGTAAATAAAATGTGGACATCAGAAAAATCACAATTAAGTGTTGAGACTTTGAAAGCCATTTTATGTCTGAAATATAATTTAACAAATTCTTGTGAAAAACTTCATGACCTTTTAAACAACGACAGCAATCTACTGAAAAAAAATTCACTCAAATGAGAAATATGCCAAAGAATAAAATAATACAATACATATTTTTTTATTTATTATATTTGTAAATTGTACTTATGTTGAAATTAAAAGAAAATATATATTACAGTACTATTTTGAGTTCTATGAAATTTTTGTTGCTCCATATAGACCAATTTTTTAATGAAGAACCCCCCCCCAGTCAATTTTGTACCGCTTTACCAATGTTAAAATCTGGTCACCTTATACTACACCCATATTCTCCAGATCTCGCACCTTCGTATTATTACATGTTCCGGTCTCTACAAAATTTTTTAGACGGCATGTGGGATAATTAGTCCCCACCTCTCACACCTATAAGGCTCTCTGAAGGACCTACTGATTTAACGTTCCCATACCCGGCGTATACACGAGATTTCACTGACGCTTGTCGGAACTCGAATGAAAACCCCTGAGTACCCCTGAGAATCCCGACGCTTTAGCTCCTGGGACACTCCATAATCCATACTAAGACAGATTATTTAGCTAATGAAATCCATTACAACAGCAATAATCGAGGTTTGGGCTAGAAAACTTATAGAAGTCCCAGCTCCCATAATTCTATGGGAGTGTTTACCACCCCGACATGGAGGATTAGCTTGTGTGTAAGAAGTATACATTTCACAATAAAACGCATAGCCTCTCACATACACGATTAATACCAGTTTCCTAGACTTTACTTTATAAGATCTCACCACTTCCTAATATAATTTGACACTACTAAGGATGTTTCTTTCTCCCATATTTTTCTATTAAAAAAAAATACCACGCAGACACGAAATCGCTGGCCCTAAAATGATGTCGAAGTGAAATGAGTAGAAGAGATATCTTGAATACACGCTTTCATCCCGACTTTAAATCCTTTAAACGCATAATACTGACTGACTGTCTGATAGAATTCACGTAGCGCGAGAGAGACTTCAAGAGATTTATGCGTCATTTGAATCACAAAGGCACAATACAAAGTGGGTCGGTATTGATCCAATCCCCCAAGCTCTTATACTCAAGGAAACCACACTTGGCTCCTTTCTGTGTTCTCTAATAACATTGTATTACTAATTGATCAAAGCGACGTGTATATATGCCCCATATACATATCCGGGTCTCGTAATTATCATTTTGAATGTGAGGGGCGATTCTAATCGCCCAAAATCTGAGTTTAAATACCCATTTAAGCTCAGTTTTAGATATTTTGTCTGCAGTTTTAAAAATGAATGAAAGATCTTGTCTTTAATCTATAAATGAGTAGTTTTGTACCATTCTAGCTATCGCTAATTAGTTTTAAAATCTTTATGTTACATCTGCAAAGCAAAAAAAAATTGTAATTAAGGCTGCTATGTACTAACCCTATTGGATTCGCTCACCTCAATGTTAAACTATGGAGAAAATTTGTCCAAGTATTGCCGACTTGGAGTGAAAGATTTCTTAACGTGGGATTACGTTCCTCCATAACGGTCTTCAGGAAAGCAAAATTTCAGATGTCCTGCGTCGCGAGTTATAATTTTGGCAGCGCGCCAAACCCAGTAGGTATCGGTTAGGTAAGCAGTGAACATACACACACATAAAAGTACCAAAATATGTCTAATTTTTCCTCTCTCTCTCTCTCTCTCTCACACTCACTCACTCACTCACTCGCACGCACGCACGCACGCACGCACGCACGCGCGTAATATTGCGATAAGTAATCCTACGTTAATAACCGGCGGTAGTTTCGTTAGAAGAGACAGCAGTCGGACCCCGTTATAATGAACGTCAAGGGACCAAACGTTTTGTTCGCTTTATCCGGTGGTTCGCTATATCCAAACCGTTAAGAAAAATGCTAGGTTTCACAAAATGTATAACTCATTAGTTGCAATGTCTATTCAATAATGATGTATGAAAACATGGTAAAATCGGTTAGAAATGATAATTAATGACTAAAATCGACTACATTAAACTGCCACAATACTAACTAAATTACTTAGGATAGGAAAACGACGGGACCAAAATTTTCGTTCGTTATACACAGGGTTCGCTATAACGGGGTTCTACTGTACTTGCAATTTATTTTTGAATTCTTCTCTGTAATAGAGAAAGTAAGCAAAATAATATTTTAAAATTTTAAATTATAATATTTTAAAATTTTTTTCAGGTAATAGTGTATTTTAAACGTTCATAAAATCCTTTGGTGGACTAAATTTATAAAATGATGCAAGGTGTAGAGAAGTTCAGGCTATCTGAAAAAAACATTTTTACTTGATTATCAGCATTTATGTAGCTGTAAATAGTAGACAAATTTTCTCCATACATTAACAATGAAGTGAGTGAATGAAATAGGGTTAGTACACAGCAGCCTTAATAATGGAACCTCAGATAAATCTTTTATATGAGATATAGGATTTTAAGATTCCTATTAAGTCTTAACGCATTTGTTTGATTTTACTATCCTACCTACATCAGTACACTAGTGTGTAAGCAGCGCAAAAAAAATGATCACCTATCTTACTGCAAAATAAATTTTCTGTATTATCTGCGAGCAGATGGGCTAGCATCATTGATTTTCGATTATCTGTTCGGCGTTTGACCATATGTCCGAGGAAAAAAGGGATTTATGTAAAAGAAAATGAATTTTTGAAAATAAACGATTTGTTTTTCCGGGAAAATTTCAGAAGTTTAAACTAGTAAATGCGACGTTTTTTGTGATGTGCCATACATAAATGGATTTTGATTTCAACAAATCAGTCTCTTCCTCTATGCATTGTAAAAAAGAAAAGAAATTACATTAACTATACACGGTTTCAACCTATATCCGTTACACCCCCCTTAACTTTTAAACGGTGATAACTTAGGCCATAAAGTTGGTGTCTAGGTGTAGTAAAAAGGCTGTGGACTACTCGAAGAGACAACTTACAACGCCATCAATCGGCAAATTTTGGAATTAGCGTTTTTATATCAAAAACGGTACAAGATACGGGAAAAAAGTCAATTACAAAGTTGTTTAGCATCATCGATTTAGTAAGAAAAGACACCTTGCGCACATTACTACTCAAAAAAGAATGTAAAAAATGGACATTTGTTTGGTCATGATTTTCAACACCATGGCTTCGTGAAACAACGCCCAAATGGATACACAAAAAATAAATTTGTGTATCCATTTTAACTTTCGACATCTTTCAGATTATCAAAGTTTTACCTAAGCGTAGAAAATTTCTCGAAAATTCACATTCTAAGCATAAAAATATTTTCTAAACATTAACTATTCCACGCAATACAGTTATACTTTAATGAATATATATGTAAAATTTCAAAAATCGCTTTGTAATGTTCACTATTTTCTTGAGCAAAAAGGAAACAATGCACAAATGTTTAAAAATTGCGTTTTATTGCTAATAGAGTGCGCCTTTGTTTAGCTATTTGTGAAAAAATTTATTATTATAAGCCAACAAATATTTATTTACTAGAGAACCATCAGCAACTAGAATATTGAGTTTAATGATTTATTAAAACTTCTTTTTTCAGTTTTAGTATAGCGTGGGATGGTTCCTTGTTACATAACACTACCCAATCGGACTAGAGAAACAGCAAAAAACCGATTTCGAACAGCTACGAACATCCATGCCAGCAATGGGATTCGAACCCACACAGGCTCTGGAACCGAATGCCATCATCTGATCCCTGAAATTTTGAAGAAGGTTTGTTTTTATACGGCTGAATATTGATGAATTTTAGTTAAAAGCTAAACTTTTCTTTTAATTCAAATTAAACCAAAAATTTGTAACTACAGTAGTCGACGTGTGTTTGGGTGAGCACACGCGATGCTAATGTAACAGACGAGGAACTGCTGCAAACGTATCAGAATATTTAATACTTAAAATACTGCTTATTCTGTATAAAAATGTTAAACTTACATAGTGTTACGAAAATCACGGAACGCTTGGAATTTCAATTTATTTTATTTTAGTTTTCGAGCTTATTGCAACATATATTTTTAAGTTAGGAACTGAAAGGAAATGAATGCTGTGGTGCTTTTGGGTGGCATTGCAACACTTTTGCATTATTGATCCCTGAACAGCAATAAAATCTGAAGTTTTAGTTTAAACATCTACGTGTAGACGCATTTTGAATGAAACTGTAGCTTCTTATGGGTGTGATTTCTAAAGTTATCAAATTTCATTTCGGCGATATTTCTTTATAGATTTCATGTACTGTTTTAAGTAAACAGATGAGAATCATGGCTGTGTGAATTTTACAGTTAACTATCGGCAATTATCAAGACTATAAAAATAGTTGTTTGGAAGAACTGGTAATTGATTATATGAAGAGTGCAGAATAAAAAAGCAAACTTATCAAGCTATTATTAAACATTTCATAGGTAAAAGTTCTTTTTTACAACGTATTTATTAACTCGCATTCTTGTTTGTCCAGTACAAATCTTGCAATCGATTTTTAACTAACTTCCCGACTAGCTAGACATTTGAAACTTTTAGGATACTCAGAACACAAAGACAATGCATTTTTTTAATACTTTTAGCCATCTTTAAGCAGAAAAATTCTTCGCAAGGTGGCGCTTCGATCGAATTCAATGCTTGCACTTTTGCGTAACGGCGTTTGACTATTTTGAAAACATAATACATGTGAATTTAGTTTGTTTACAAAAATATTGCGCGAAAAATTTTAAAATTTTTTAAAAGTTAGCAGTTTATAAAGTCAGTGGATAGTGGAAAAGACTAAAAAGTGATTAAAATTCAATAAAAGAAAGTGAAAAAGAATAGTTAAGTGAAAGTTTGTGCAATTAAGAGAGAAAAAGAGAAAAATAAAAATAAATACAAGTGAAAAATAATTAAATAGGGAAATATTAAAATTGTGATTTGACGAAATAAAAGGGGTCTTTCCAGTATGTTTGGAGCAGTCAAACTCTTCGATGCGCAGTCCTTCCAAGATTCTAACTCAACTTAATACGACGTAAGCCTGTCCCTTGGCAAAGAATTTTTTTCCGAGGTACAGAGCTGCGTGGCTCACGGTACATCCTTGCATTTTGTTCACAGTGCAGCCCGATCATTTTCTTTCAAGTTGATGGGATAATTCATCAAAAAAATTTTTAAAAAGTATTTATTAATACATAAAATTGTCAAATTTATATGATTCAACAGAAAATTTAAAAATGTGTTGTATAAAAAGTTCTTTTTATCTTGAAATTGTTATGAGATTATTAAAAAATGTGAATACATTAAAGTTAATCATTAGTGTTTGAAAATTAATTTTTTTTTTCCGTATTTCACACACGCATTAAAACGGCTGAGAGAAATGTCCAAAGGGGCTCACCGGTTGTCAGGGTTGCACTTAGAGTTAAATAGCACTTAGCGCACTGCAATAAATACGTTTATCGTTTTCATACACTACTGATCACGCATGACTTTATGCAAGACAATAGCGGATGCGCCAGCCTCGGAACCAAAACAACGGACATCAGTGAAGTAAAGGCTGAAATCTGACAAGAACATAATCAAAAGTTGGAGATAGGGGAACCGTTCATGGTGCGACTTTTGTGAAGATCTAAGCAGTTCCTTTTAAATATAGAATATTTGAAAGATTATGATATTTTCTTTTTGTAATGTTAATCCTCTCAATTTATCGCTTCGGTGATTTTAACTTTATTTTATATGTCTTAAAAACAAATACATAGTTTTTAAGCATTTAGTTCGAGTCACGATTATTTTGTTTTGTTTTAGATGTTACTTTGATTTGTACCAACAATCCTTTATGGCAGTAATTAAAATGCAAGTTATTCAAGAGTGAACTGACACATGTATGCTGGGCATAAAATAAAGAAAATGTTTACTTGCTAAAGGAATCTCTAAAGTTTGCTTAACAAACATTCCTTGAAGACTTAAATAAGAAAATTTTCTTTCCTTACTGTATCTGTATAGCCATTAAATTAATATATATACTCTACAGAGTAAAATCACTGAAGAAGCATTGGAACAAGGCAATACTACACTCTGTAAAACTACCACAAACCTATTAATGACTTTTTAAAAAATATTTCACATTTGATTTTGTAGTCGATCATTCATTTGGTTGGTTGATCATTGGAGTATAACTGACACTTTTGCTACACGAGGGATAAACTGACCGTGACCTGCAGTTTAAAGCCGACTTGAATAGTTATAATCAACTTGCGAACATCTATATAACTTATAAGAAACTTGAGAAAAACGCAAATTAGGGACACACAGTTTATTAATATACCTAATTTCTTATATTTTATTTGTAATTGTGGATATTAAGAAGCTCTGTGATCCTAATTTGACGCCCGGTGGCATAGTGGTTAAAAGCTTCAAGCTGCCACACTACAGGTCCAGGGTTCGATCCTGGGACTGGGCATGGTCGATTTTTTTGTGGAGAATATAATTTGAAAATATTATCACAATGAACGGTAAAATGTAAATAATGAAATGATAGTAATTCTGGCATTTATAGTTCGTTTATATGTAAATATCCCTTGAGGCGTTCAAAACATTTATAAAGAAATATGAAATTAGGGAACTAGATAGAAATAGAGAAAGACAACTTGATGAGAGCCAATGCAAAGTTCTATGACTAAGTTTGTCTTAATTCATTTGAGGAAGGGCGGGAAATTGCTTCAACATACGAAAGTAAGTGCTCCAGATATTACTTCATCCCCCTTTAAAAAAATCAGATCAAGTATTTACCCCGTTCTTTGAAATAAAGACAATGTCATGAAGTAGGAAGTAAGTAATTCATTAGCAAAGCGAACAGGCCGTAGAGATCGATATTTTCTAAAATAACGAATTAAAATTTCTAGAGTTTGGTAAAAGTAGAATTTCAGTTATGTCAGTGCAACGTTTTTGGGAGCGATGGTAACTATTTAGTTTGGGGGAAAAAAACACCATGCAGTAATTATCCGCAAGACTTTGATGGAGAATTATGAACGCTTTGAAATAAGTAGAAATGCTTTCAGAATGTCTGAGAGAAATTGCTCAAAAGTTCAGTTTAGAGGACTGAATTTTATGTATCAATTCAATGAGGAATTCATTAAGAGTAGTAGATACGTGTTTCTATATCAGTCTCTTTAAATGGCAGTTAAAATTTATTTTTGAATACATTTTATGGAAAAGAGAATTTTAAATTCAGATGAAAAATTATATGAAGATAACGATATTATATGTAAAAATGGCTTTCAGATATATTTTCAGGAAGGTAGGAATTTTGTGTGTGTATGTATTAGGAGCTGTTATTTGTGCAAACGGATAAGAAAAAAACAATTAAAAATTCATATCACAAGAAAATAACTGGATTCGCATAATTATCTCTCTCTTTTTCTGTGGACTTACTAAATTAAAGAGTATTATCTGGACGTAATATGTACATATCTCATGAAGCTAGTGGAACTCTTGTTCTATGAAGTCACAAAAGAACGTTTGAAAAAAAAATCATTAATTTTATATAATGATGCCAGTACGAAGAAACAAAATAATGTATCGAATGGTGTAGTTTGCAATAGTGTTTGTCTCTCGGGGTTAGAAAAATTAAACTTCATGGCATTTTGATTCACCCACGCTTTTAACGTAATAAGGTGCACTTCCAGTTTGTTTATAGTAAGTTAATAGATTGCATTCCCTTGACTACGAGTACGAAATCTAAAGGTAGTAAGCTCACTGATTAATAATACATGCTGCTTACATAATTTATTGCTCTGATTACAAAATATATATATATATATATAGTGTCAAAAGTATTAATGAAAATATATGTATCTATCCACGAACACATGCACAGTCGCGAACACCACAAATACTTTTAGAAATAATTCCGCGTATTTCATTCATAGGAAAGTCAAACAAACCCTCGCGTGAATATACACGACTAATCTCTGTTTTATTCATTTATGAGACAATCATATTGATTTCAGCATATGGAATATTCATGAGTTTTTATCACTTTTATGAGATTGGATGGCTAAATATGCTTAACTCCCTTTCATTTTGAAAAAACACACCCTGCATGGAGAGAGAGAGATGATTAATCCCTTAAAAGCCCTTTCCTTCACGGTTTCTAATCTCAACAGTTTACTATCTGTATAGACCTCTCTCTCTCTGGGAAGGTATTCAATTATTCACTGAACAAAAAGCATCCACTATGGGATTTTAATGAATAATACCCTGGAGGATGTTTTATGAATTATTTGAACGATACGATAAGAGTAACGAGTTGAGTTTGGTTCTGCATTAACATAAAACTGTTGGATTTTATTGATTTATATAAAAGGTTCTTTGTGCTGTAAAATGTTATTTTGGCTGATCACCTGGATAGGGTGAATAAATGGCAGTTAGGGAATATTAGCATGATAACAAATAAATGATGGGATATTAGCTACACGTTTTAAAATGCTTTATGATTTTTACCATGATTTTATTAACTCGCTTTCTTGTTTGTGTGTTTGTCCAGTACAAATCTTGCAATAGATTTTTAAGTAACTTCCCGACTAGCTAGACATTTGAAACTTTAAGAATAGCTTAGATCACGATGACAATGCACTCTTTTAATACTTTTAGCCATCTTTAAGCAGAATTGATTTCATTTTCAGTTAATTTTTTTGTCTGAAAATTTCTTATAGTTGCTCTCTTTATTGCGCATTTGATCATTTTCTTTCAAGTTGATGGGATAATTCATCAAACAAAAATTTTAAAAGTATTTATTAATACATTGAATTGTCAAGTTTATATGATACAACAGCAAATTTAAAAGTGTGGTATATAAAAAGTTATTTTTTTCTTATAATTATTTTACTATGAACTCTATTAGAAAATTAATTAGGAGAATGTGTAGGTTAACGAGGATATATATTTAAAAAAAAATCCTCATCATGAATACTAACTGAAGAGATTGTATGTTACGTATGAAAATGTAGAAAATTTACTTAACATTCATATTTAATATGGTATTTATCAAAGCTATGTAGATAAAATTAATTTCTTTTGTATAAATCACTGTAAAAAAGCCAGTGCTAGAGAATTATTACTAACAAAGTGTAAATAATTCAACAGAAAAAGATATAAGTTACCACTTGAGTTAACTGATTCGGTTAGGCTTCCTGATGAAGAGGCCGGTCGGTTGCCTCCTTATAAGGTTTAGTTTCCCTACTGCTACATAGAATCTTGCATTTATGGTGCGTTTAACTCTAAGTGCAGAATTTTTGTTTATTTTGTTTGAATGTTATTGCATTCTTCCTGTTATATAATTTTTTTTCTGTTGAATTATTTTCATTTTACTAGTTATAACTGTCTGTTTTTTCAGTATGAGGATTTATTGCAACTGCAGAATCTTTCATGGAAAAGTTTGAAAATAATTTAACGCCAGTACAATTATTCTGTTAATTTCGTTTCGCTGTCTATGCCTTCTTTATGTATTTTACTTTCTTATTTTCTGTTGAATTATTTGTTGTTGTTGTGGCTTATGCCCCTTGGCCGACAGTATATCAGTCCATAAAGGCTATATTGCGCAGAATGTTGAGCTTCCAGTTTTGAATAGCACCACAAGGATCGGAGTTCGACTTGGCTAAAGGACCGGTCCCGTAATTTTGAACCGAGTCAATTGACGAGACCAGAACACTTGACCCCGCACCACCTGAGGTAAATTTTCGAACTTGGAGGACATTGTAGCCACGCCCCATTTTACGTGCCCCGGCCACCATTAGTGAACACGGCGGTTGATTTGCAGCGACGAGCATCGAACCAGGGTCGTTCAGATCACTGGAATTATTTACAATGTATAAGTTACCAGTGCTAGAGAAGGTAGAAATTCTTTAAATATATATTCTATCGACGAATCTGACCTTTTAAAATATGGTATATTTTAAATTTGTTGCTATGCCAAAAATTTTTGTATCTTCATTCCGTATCATAAACCTATGATACATAGCATGAACCGAAAAAAAAAGTTTTAACTAACCATAGAATTTCAAGATAATAAACAAAAAATTATCCTCGGAAATCTATAAATGTTTTTTACAAAGTATATTTTAAAGACAATCTGATATGGAGAGATCAAATAAAATTTCTTCCACAATACGAATCTAGTACTTGGTATTTTCATATAATAGCTCTTTTCCTATTCCAGTGGGATTTCGCTGTATGATCAGTTAAGCAATTTTACTTCGGAAACAAATATTTTATCCTCCCATAAAATAATATCTGATGAAATTTTAAGAAAAATAGGGCAGTTATGTAATAGAGTATTAGTACTCCTAAGTCTTCAAAATTGAATAAATCGATACGAAAAATTATATTAAAAAGATTCAAAATTTTTGACTTTGAAAATTTGTACGATATGTTATAGTCATTTGTTTCTTTTCTTCACTTACTGTCTTGTATATAGAATGAAAACTCTGAAGTTTTACAAAACATTCCGGTGGATAGAAAATTCCCCTGGCATATACTTGTTCGAAATTGCCTGGGGCATGAGTTGGGCAGTTTTTTATTCCACGAGATTGCCACTTTCAGAGTCATTTTTGAGAAAATATTGGTAAAAAAGCATATTTTCGTTCAAAACAAAAATTTTGTATCGTAGACTGTATTAGAAAGCCCTTAAAATGGTTAAAAGCTTTAGAAAAATATTCCGTAACTCAAATTTTAACAAAGAATCCAACTGAGGTTTAAAAAGTGATATGATTTCCCGTAACCGATTCGCATGGCAATCATTTACACTAGAAAAATACAAAACACTAAATAACATTGATTAAAAAGGATTAATTTGTACGTCAATCTGTTACACAGTTGCCAATTGTTGTCTACGGCTTGCAGAAATCGGAACCCGCATTCAGCACGATATTATACCAGTTACACAGGATACACTCAAAAGCCACATTTTTGAAAAAAATTAGAGAGGTAAGCAACTCCGATATGGTGGAAAAATTGAAAAGTAAAACCTCGGAGAACATTCAAGACTATTGGAAATCGTATGGCCACAAACCCCGCAAGGAGGAAGTAGCAAATTTCAGGCTACACACTGGACACGACTGCTTGGTAGATCATCTGTTCAAAATGGATATATTTCCTACCAATGCTTGCCCGATCTGCAGAGCAGGCATTATGAATTTGGTTCACCTCCTAACTTGGCACGTCTTAACAGAATCTCCCAGAGAAACGGAGACATCAGCAAATTATATTGGGGTGTAGGGACCAGTATGGACTCTCTTTATGACTGAACTTTTTAATTGTGTATATTTTTCTAGTTTATTTTGTTTCTAGTTCTTATTGTTGGTTTCTAGTTTATACTGCTGTTTTGTTTTGTTTCCTGATCTTTTGTAATGTTGGGGGCTGCCTGATGGGCATGGATTAATTTCCAGAATAAAGCCATATGTAACACACATTTTTGTTTACCTACCATTAGAGTGCTCAAATTTGATAGAGTTTCTTACACAATGTACTGATAAATTTTCCAGAAAACAGTGACAAGATTTCTCTGTTAAAAACTATTATCTTAGTTTTGAGTTCAGCACCGCCCACATAGTGTAATGGTTAGCACATTCTGAGCTGCCCCGCAGTGGGCTTGGGTTCAAATCCCGAATAAGGCCTGGTCGTTTCCGTGTCGTCCTCCTCAAAGGGAACAATGCTTTCTAACCCATATGATGTTCCCATAATAAACTGGCCAGTAAATCGCTGTGAATAGCAAAAGGTGAATGTCACACGAAAATGTGCCTCCGCATTAGACAAAAAAAAAAAAAAAATAGAGTTCATCCCGGAGCTGTTTGTATGCCTGAGGAACTCAACTTTTTGCACTTCTTACAGCAAAATAAATATTCCCTCAATAAAATATTTTTTTGGTACTTCCGTATCATTTATGTCTGTATTATACCTTTGCCTCGAAATTTTACCTAAGAATTCTTCAAATATCTTTCTGCCCAAACTAAGATAGCAGTATATATCATGATATACCGCTGCCTCGAAATCTTACCTAAGGATCCTTCAGATATCTATCTTCTCAAATGAAGATAGAAGAATTTAGCTGTATTGAGTATTTCAGTGTAAACTACATACTGTGCTACTTGGGATATCATACTCCTTGGAAGTCTATTACATTTTAGGAAATATTTTTGTCATGTGAAACAAGTTTAATCGCAATTGGATTGTAAGAAAATGATTTTGGCATTGTTTAAAATAAGTATGTCATTTCATTGTCTAACTCATTAGAGATTTCATTTAAATCAGGTTTTTGATATTACTATGTGTTCTTATAAAACATGTCATAAATGCTTTGTTCACTGGAATCAATTTTCTTTGAAATGGCTGCATTTTGCCGCTGTTTCCATTACTGCGTTTGGGAGGAAAACATTGGAATTGATGACAATTAGGCTTTAGAAAAAAGACGTAAGTCTGAAAAATACAAACTTATAGCTATATATTTTTTATTCTTTCCACTAAGAAGTATATGCAATAAGCGGAGGCCGGGTTCACACTAACTAAAAAACATTACAATCCACAGGTTTGCCATTGATATCTTTCTCTATTCTTGTAATAAAATAATACATTCTATGTGAACCGGAAAAAATTCCTTTTCAGGAAATAAGAAATTTTTATATATTACATATCATAAAACTGTAAAAGAAATTTTCTACCCACTTAAACGTATTTAAACGAATAAATTAATAAACTGAAATATTCTTATTAAGTTCGACATGTAATAAGGGAGCAGCCAGAAATCAGCCTCTTGGTCCTGGTTTTAACGAGCCATTATTGTCATCAAAGAAATGAAAGTCCTCAAATTGGTCCTTGGGGTTTCTAGAAGTTGAAATAAATAGAAAATTTTGCTTTCTCCTGATAATTAGAGAAGGAGATTGGTGCGTTTAATGATACTGACAATAAGATTTTAAAAATGCATAAATGAACACTCGTTTAGATTTTTGCATTAGTTACTAGCAATCGTACTTTAAGGCTGTGGACTTAAATCATCTGTTTATTACGCATATGTTATGTAAGAATAAGTTCTTTTATAATATATGAAGGATTCAGAGTTAAAGTGGACCAAGTCCACTTTTTGGCCATTTCGTACTAACACCACTATTATACAGTAAAAACCTCACATTTTTCAATGCACTAATGAACCAGGTTTTTAATATAAATTTTACGTTATTGAAGCAGAAAAAAAACAAAAGATAAGTGTTGATTAATACAATGATAGCATTAATAATACAATAATAGTATTAATAGCTTTAATATACAGTAATGGTATTAATAATAGTTCTTCAATGTAGAGATCAGTTTTCTCAAAACTGATTCTCATGACTGGGTTCACGTAAACTCTGAACCCTCCATATACATCGTTAAATATATCTTTTCGGAAGTTAAACAGATATACATTTGTAAGAAATGTAGCTACCCCTTAATTAAACGTCAATTTATAATTTAAAACAGTCGGGCAATCCAGTTTCATAATCATAATACTGGGCTTGAAATATTTTTGTATATAGAATTTATCAGTTCTTTACACACTCTCAGACGGTCAAGCTTTAGTTTTTCCCTGCAGCAACATTATAGTGCTTTTTAAACTTTCCAATTCCTTCCTTATTTGCTCTTCACACATATGTACACCCCCTGTACCCCCTATTCTCCTTTTGTATTCCGTATTCCTTCTTGTAAGTCTAAGAAATAATGAAAGAGAATATCGAACATTTTGAAAAGAAAAGAACTTCAATGAAACTTCTGTACACCAATGTATTGGATGAAAAGTATTTTGAAATAGATTTCTTAAGAATAAGTTGGTTCTCTTTCGAAGCACGAGGCAAGAATTTTGTTTGAAAGTAAATATTTAGATATCTGGTTGCTATTATTGCAAACAAAAATATTTCATTTTGTATTGATTGTTTGCTTTTCGAAGATTCCTTAAGAGACATTAGAATTTTTACCGAGTTTCAGAATTTATGGTTAAAGATTTTCTGCTGGAAATAAAAGGGACTAGATATAGAATTTTTCTTTTATGTTTTGATGAAAAATTTATTTTATGCCTAAATGTTAACTATAGTTTCTTAAACACGACATAGGTTATGGGGAGAAGTATTGAGTGGAAATAGGAATTGCTGTTGTTTAGTGATATTAAGATAATGCGAAAAATTTATTTTGAAACAGAACAGAAATTAATTTTTTTATTAAATACTTTTGCATGTTTTGTTTGTTTTAGAATAAAGATTGAAACTTTTTGCCTCTTAACGTAACGGTGAACATTTATATCTCGAAAATACTTAATGCTTTTGCGTAGTTCTAAGTACCGTAGTCAAATAAAGACAGCAAAACAGCGGCTAAAGTGTGGATTGCGATACTGACTAAATACTTAAATTCAGCTATGTGAAATTCATTGTACCTATCTATACTAATATATAAAGAGAGAGCGGATTTTGTACGTGGAGGGTAATCTCCGGAACCACTGCACCTATTTGAAAAATTCTTTCACAATTTGACAGGTACATTATTCCAGATGGACATAGGCTATATATTATGTATATCTGATCAGTAGAAATAAAGTTAGGGGGGGATACTCTAGATTTGTGTGCACGGCCACCATCTTGGATTTTTCCGCCAGGTTTTGGCGCATTTCGCATGGCGATAATTACTGCGTTCTGGTAAAAATAACCCAATGTCAAATTCTCTAATTTTAAGATCAAACAGTTATTTCTGATGTGATCTTGTAATTACAGTATAATAATTTTAGGTCAGATCTCGGCCTTGAACTGGAAATCTGAGTCAAATTGACTATACTCAAAAGAGTAAATTATTTTTAAAACTACGAGTCTTTTTGTTGAAAATTTTTGAATCCATTATCAGTTTTTCGTTTACTTATTAAATTTAAGTTGCTTTTAATTTTGTTTATCGATTGTCAATTAGTATACTATAATGATACACCATTTCATTTATTTGAAATAAAAATTATCTGCCATCATTTTTTCGTAAAATGTAAAATACAGTATACATATTAAATACAATATATTTTAAAATATTTTATAATTCCAAGTTGTAGTGGATTACAAATAAATTTAAATAACTGAAGTTCAACTTCTCTCTCCCCAGGAACCTAAGTTTAAAAGTTAGTTAAGGTTAAGTTATTGGTTTACGAAAAGGGTTTTTTTTTTCTTATTTCCAACACAGCAGGATAAATGGTCAAATAATCCTTGTCCCGATTTTATTGTATGCACAAAATATTTGGTTAAGGTGAAATCTGAAGTAAAATTTCATTACCACAATGCCCTAGCCCCCCCCCCCCCAAAAAAAAGAGGATCTGGTTACTCACCATAAATTTATGGGTTCATAATTATTTTACATTTTTCAAAGCTGAATTTGAGATAATTTTTAAATTGCAAGTTATTTAGGTGGTACGAAAATGCTGTATTTTTTTTCTAATTAACAATATATTGGCATAATATTTTGGTGATTCATTGCTATTAGTCAAAGAGTTAGGGCAAACTGAATACATGGCATTGAAATTTTATCTGTAAGTAAAATTCATTTGACCAAATTTTTCATATGGATCATAATTTGAAAAGGTACTTTTTAATTAAAAATGACAAAAAAAATCTCAGTCCAACGATTAAATGATTTTTCAAAAATATTTCTAAGTTTCATAATTTAAAAAGGTCGTTTTTATTAAAAAAGCTAAAAGAAAAACCAAAAATTTCCAATATTTGAGAAAGATTTTTTCAAAAAAATTTCCAAGTTTCATAATTTAAAAAAGTGGTTTTTATTAAAAACCCAAAAATAAATCTAAGTCCAACGTTTAAATGATTTTTCAAAATTTTTTCTAAGTTTCATAATTTAAACAGATGGTTTTTATTAAAAAAGCTAAAAAATTCAAAGTCCAGCGTTTTGAAAACACTGCTTAAAACATATTGGCGAGAATTTTTCCACTCCTAAAAACACGGTAAAATCGCCAAGTTGGCGCAAAAAAATCCAAGATGGCGGCGTGCACACAATTATTAAGTAACGTAATATTAATTTGAATATTATTTTAGGTGCTTAAAATAATTAAAAAAACATTCTTTACTTAAAATCCTTTTTTTATTTTTGTATTTTTATTTCATCTCTTACTCTAATTTTGAGATACCAATGTGTATCTATACTTCTATAATCTATCTATACTTATCTATAAAGAGAGAGTGATTTTGTACGTGGAGGGTAATCTCCAGAACCACTGCACCTATTTGAAAAATTCTTTCACTGTTTGAAAGGTACATTATTCCAGATGGACATAGGCTATATATTATGTATATCTGATGAGTAGAAATAAAGTTAGGTGCTTAATCCTAACAATCTCCATTGTTACCGCTACTGTCCTCTACCGCTTTTTGTGCCGAAGTCTTCAACGACCCTTAGCGTGGTGCTATCGCGGTGGGCTTCTGTTCTGACAATAGTGGTTTGAACCTAGCCGTTCTCCGGCACGCCTTTTTCTTTTAAAAAATTAACTTTAATTATTTACTAACGTAATATTAATTTGAATATTATTTTGGGAATATTATTTGAAAAAAATTTAATGTTATTTAAAAAAAACATTCTTTACTTAAAATCCTTTTTTTATTTTTGTATTTTTATTTCATCTCTTAACTTCTCTCTTTTAAAAAATTAACTTTAATTATTTACTAACGTAATATTAATTTGAATATTATTTTGGGAATATTATTTGAAAAAAATTTAATGTTATTTAAAAAAAACATTCTTTACTTAAAATCCTTTTTTTATTTTTGTATTTTTATTTCATCTCTTAACTTCTCTCTTTTAAAAAATTAACTTTAATTAATAACTAACGTAATATTAATTTGAATACTATTTTAGGTGCTTAAAATAATTTTTAAAAACATTCTTTTTTTAAAATCCTTTTTTATTTTTGAATAAAACTACGGTCTCAAGCACACCTCTTTCTTTTATAAAATTAACTTTAATTAATAAATAACGTAATATTACTTTGAATATTATTTTAGGTGCTTAAAATAATTTAAAAAATATTCTCTATTTGAAATCCCTTTTTATTTTTGTATTTTTATTTCATCTCTTATTCTAATTTTGGGATACCAATTTGTATCTATACTTCTATAATAATATATAAAGAGAGAGAGCAGATTTTGTATGTGGAGGGTAATGTACAACTTTTGTACATTAAAATGTACCTTACATATTTTCCTTTGTCAACCGCAGTCAAGTAACCATAGCAATACCCTTTAGCTTACGGGGTCCGTTTTTCGAAATCACTCTTTACAACGGGAAAATGTTATCTACTTCCTATCCCCATTTTACGTGGGGGACATTCAGCGTCGGGGGTCAGGGAAAAGATTGGTTAATTGCTTTCTTATTATTAAAGAAGAATTTCAACAGTAGTTCATCGGCACTCCTTGCCTCTTTCATCTCTCAAAAGGCTGAAAATGGATGAACCGCGGGTGAACCGCCCTTCTGATGTCTCTCGCCTGTAAAGAAATAGCCTCTAGCTAGAACGACAAAAGATTATTATTCAGTCCTTTTCGGCAAGATTGACCCTCCGTTCCCAGAATGTCACCCAATTGTTCTTTGGGGGCAAAGACGTTAGGAAAGTCACAACGAAGTGGAATTCTAGACTATATCTCTGCCGACATCAAACCGTATTTTTCGAGAGTATGTGCTTCGGTTATATGCTATCCCACCCCGTAAGGAAAAGGTTTAATATTTTTAAGATTCAAGTAGAGGAGTTATTGATAAATACAAAAAAGATTTTTGAAACTGGCAACGTTAAAGGGTTTATTGAAGAAAACTACATTTGGAAGTACGCTTTTTATTGGACATTTAAGGTAAAAAAAGATTTACAATTTATTGGCTATCAACTGGAAATTTATTGGTATAATATTTTGTTCAACCCGGACAAAGTCGGGACGGGCCGCTAGTAAGTAATAAAATATTTTGTTAGAAGAACAAATGCTGTAACTTCTCAGTTATATAATAAAGTCAAAACAGTAGTATATTAATTGAAACTAGTATAAAATTTCACACACGAACTATTCAACAGAAATATTTGCGAATTGCTTTCCCGGTAATTAAAAAAAAAAATTAGTTGAAACATTTCATATATAAATAAAAACAACGCACATCCTGCAGAAAATTTTAAGAGAAAATTTTAAAATCTACAAAATAAATTTTGTTGTGATATCTCTTGTCTTTCTTGGTGTTGCAATTTGGGTGGCCAGCAGTGTATGTGAACCGGAAAAAAATTCCTTTTCAGGAAATAAGAAATTTTTATATATTACATATCATAAAACTGTAAAAGAAATTTTCTGCCCACTTAAACGTATTTAAACGAATAAATTAATAAACTGAAATATTCTTATTAAGTTCGACATGTAATACGGGAGCAGCCAGAAATCAGCCTCTTGGTACTGGTTTTAACGAGCCATTATTGTCAGCAAAGAAATTAGAGCATTATGTTCACTTCATTAAGACAATGCCCTTGAAAATGAGTTTTTTTCTTTACTTCGAATGAAATCTCATCCATATTTCTTCTATAAATTCGATAAAAGGGATAATATCCAAAAATGTTCTTATTGTTTCATACAAAAAATGTAGGGAAATTGTTACGAGAACATTCCTCCTCTCCAGCGTTTAATCTTCCGTTGTGTTTTTTGGCAGGAAGAGAAATCCGCGTTGCAATACCAACAGGACTCTGGAAGCCCAAAAATACCACGCAGAATCGTTTTCAAGAATTTATTATAACATATGCTTACAGCGAACTGACTTCTCACTCCAGTCAAAAGGTAGACATCTCCAACTGACAACTCACAACTGAACTCCTTTCTTTCGGCTGTGTCCGGACTTCTCAAGCTGGGGTTGCCAGAAAATGTGTACCTTCCAAAAACCGACAACAAAACAAAGCCTGCCAAGAAAAGGGGAGGGCAACACCCAAAACTCTAGTGACTGGGACTAAATGATCAGAAGTGCTGACCCAGCCAAGATAGTAGCCCTTCTCCAAAAACCTCCACCCACCAGAGGGGGAAGTCTGAAAGATTAATGATTTCCCATGATGGCAGTAGATGTTCCTGACCGGCGGCTATTGCACATCCAGCCCACACCCGCAACAAAGACATTCCCGACAAGGAAGAGAAGGGGGATAGGAACTGCAAAGGCATTAATCCCATTTCTACAGCAGACAAAAGTCTTCACAACAAAATTGATACCAGCAAGTGAATGATTGATGCATTTAATGCTTTGCATTATATTTCAAAACACGCACAGACGTACTGACAACATGTTCCCGTGGTCGTTTCTGCTCGGGAAAATCGAACCTCCAAGGGTCATTTAAATCCACCCGAATGGAACACCTCTTACTGAAACATCGTATAGAAATGTGCAATAAGATAACGTAATGTCCCATTAGTAGAGGGGAATCTCTTCTATAAACCTTGCAAAATTATAATTTGCATGCATTGTCAAACTTTGTTAGAATAGACGAGGCAACTGGGCTAAGTTAAAATAGTTCCATGGACCGGAAAAATAGACATTTATTAATAGTCGGTCAAACATATACAAGCTACAACACAGGCAGAGACTTAATGAAAAAGAACATCACGCGTATTTATAAACTTATACAGGATCCAGTAAGACCCAACAGTAAGTTTTAATAAGATATCCAATAGAAATCGTTGATACGAAAACAAGTTAGAGAGAAGGGAAAGAACTGAGATCGTCTGCGATTACATTGCTAATAAATATTTGCTTGTGCACCGAAATACCACAGGACTTAATCGCAAAACTACTGGAAAATAAAGCATGAATCACTATGTACATATTTATATTTGATTAAATTTTCTCTGAATTCTGAAACAGCGGGGAAAATGGACTTGATTGTTAAGTCAATCAAGTCTGAAAAGTCAAAAGGAAGTTTGGCAGTTAATTTGGTATTAGAATGCTACCGTCAACGGGAAACTTCATAGGCTTAACTTAGTTAACAAAGTTTATACAACCTTTTGTCAGTCAAATCAGACTTCAGACCTGTATTTATGACCAAAACCTTTTTTGTTTCTTTTGCTTTAAATTAAGTCATGTACTGTGGCTCTCAAATTTAAAGGAACACCGCTCGCACGCATTTTTATTATTATTATTGAAGCAATAAATGGTAATTAAAAACATTTAATACAAGCTACAGTACATTTAAAATTTATTCTTCTTGTGAATAAACGATGCTCTATGTATCAAAATTGAGAAAACACTTAGGGGTAGACAATGGAAAGACTAGAATTCACTTTCAAGGATCCCTCCCCTTTTCTGAAGGAGGAATTTTTGTTTCTGAGGGAATGAATGGGGTTTGATAAAAATTTACCTTGGAATTTCTTTTTTTTTCTGTCGACTTTTAGACTCCTGGGAGGGAGGGTAGCGTTGCCTTAAACGTCCCCCATAGTGCGTCATTCGTGGTAGATGTAAAAGAGTTTTCCCAATGTCTGTACAATTATGCTTGATAATTATAAATATCTAGGTAAATAAAGGGTAATATAAAATCAAGAATTTAAAAAATGACTGATTAAACCGAATTTGAAAAAAGATCTCTATAGAAGACAAATTTATGTTTAATTTCAAAGACAATTTTGCTTTAGTTTTCATTGATGCTCGCAAATAGTAATCCAGAATTACGAAAGCCTGTGAAGTAAGATTTATCGCCAATGAGTCTGTAAGGGTTCAGGAAGGGTATCCACAGACCTAAAGCCACGATAATTTTGAATCTAGACGCAAAGACAAATACTATTCACAATTGCTCTGTCCCGCTTTTTAATAATAGAAAGACGCACCTCAAAAGAAAGTTTTCTAGGAGTTAGTTCACTGGGAAGCTGGTTTAAACAGTCACAAAGCTAAATCAATACCTCTCAATTACCATACTTAAGTAAATTGGGCAAAAAAATGATTAACTTTACTTAAAAATTATATTTCGATGTATACGGACTTCATCGCATCAAGTACTTTTTAATTATGATAACTGGTTCAATGTTTTAGAAGTGATGATAGATATCCTGTTTGACGGTAACAGGATAATGAGATGCCATCCGTAGACACTACACCCCCCCCCCCTCCATTAAACACAGATAACAAAGTTTGGATTTCATATAGAGCTGCATTTCAGCAACAGGAGTTCGAAATTAAGGGTTCACTGGAAAAAATCATGTACGAAATCTATTTCTTGTGCAGTCTAAAGAACGGACCTAATTGATAAGGTTCAGAAGTTTGTTTTAAAATGTTATTTAATAAGGCAGCGACCTAGAAAATACAGAAAGCATAATTAAGCTATGGTTGTTGAACAACTCTAAACAACTATAAACCACTCCATAGTTATAAAAAATTGTCTTTACTGTAGCAAAAACGAGTTAACAACTAAAATCCACCAAAAACTCTTAAAAGTAATTTTTCTAAAGGAAAGTCAAAAATATCAACATGTATTATGAACTAATTTGTCTTGGTTTAACGCACTCCGCTTTATAAACGGAAGTATTTGTTATATAAAAATTTATACTTCCGTGCTTCATGTTTTTCGACAACGAATGTAGGTTCAGTTTCATAGAAGAGAACTTTGCAAATTTGGCACTAAAACGTTAATTTAAAATATTATATTTAGTATATTTTAGACTAATATTTAATAAACGTGTACCTTATTTATGGAAAATTTAGTGGAGATTTTTTTCCGTTTTCAAATGTATCACCTCTTTGTGTACAATAGATTTTGGGAAATAATGTTAAATGGCTCGAGACAGAATGGAAATTGTGTGTGGCTTAGGTCCCTGGGACATCGGACTTGGGTGTGACAGCCGTACATATGAATACAAGGAAATAGAAACATAAATCACCCAATCAGAGAAGAATTTTTTTATTAACAAGCGATGACACCGGCGATGGACGATGGATTGCAGCTCCCCTTTTCAGACGGCAGGCTGAAAACTGAAGAGTCCCCCAAAAATACCCCAAAAAGTCTTATGCAGGAATTGAACCCGCGCCACCGGGGTGGCAGGCTGATGCCTTAACCACTTAGATACTGGGTGACAGAATGGAGATTAAACACTCCCACTATTGCAACATCAGGGGAATTTACGAAATGAAAGAGAATTTAAAAGTGTCAACAGTTGCCAATTGCATTGCGAGATATATACAATATTTTTGCATAAACGTTGAATGCATATTTAGAGTGTTTTTTCTTCTAACGCATAACAAAATAAAAAATAATAGCTTTCAGACAATAGAAAATTTAGGAACTAAATGAAAACAAGTACATGGAGCTATCCAAATCTGAAATTCAGTTATTCACCAGTTACTTGTGTTTTATTAAGCAAAAAGGACACTATTTCCCTTTAATTTAAATTTTAGCAAATATTGACCTCCCGTCTGCTATAAGCCGTAAACAATTTTCGGGGGTAAAATGATTTTTGAGGAGGAAAACACACCCAGAACAATTTGGTAGGTAATCTTATTTCGTTGCTTTTTATTGACAAAGCAATTTCAGATGCTAGCAGAAAATTGGATTTTCTGAATAATAAAATAAATATATTGCAATGCAACTGCAGGAAGATAAAAAAAAATCCTTGCAGATACAAAAATACAGGAAGTGATAACAAAAACATAACAATGTGATACAACACAGGGGGAAGATTAAGAAAAATAAAACTATTCCCAGTTCGCGAAATAGAAAAAAAAAATGCAGCGAAGAACAAATTTGGCAAGTTAATCGTGATCGCGGGGAAACAGGTTTTTAAACTTTTCGACAATAACATGGGATATTCCTTCGGCGATAAGTCAATAAATTCTATTTCTTCAGGAGAACACCGTGTTCCTATTTTATTCAAATGCAAGCAATAACATGCAAACTGCTACAATTTCGTTCTTATACCGATCTAAAAAGGAACAAAAGGAGCTAAGAATAAAATTCTGTCTTCAGTAGAATGTGATGACTTACAGTTTTCTTATAGTCTTGAACCCATATTTACGTTGGATATTAATATAAAAAAATAACTATCACTCGTTCAGGACATATTTAAGTAAACATATCGGAACCCTGGCAAGATAAGTGACACAACTCAAAAATGCAGCATTTGAGAAAAATCAACTTTAAGAATTTTGCAGCTTGAACTAGCATTACAATAAAACTGATACAACTGTCCTCAGGTGGACAAATTGCGAGATACGTCGCTTTTCGTGCAAGATGAGGTACTTCATATATATATTTCAATGACATAACCTCAAAATTCCGATTTTTTGATTCCTATTACTTTTCTTTCCGGGGTGCGATAGATGGTCCAACTCCACTTTAAAAAAAATGGAGTTAGCCTCACTTTCATGTTCATACAAGTCAAATCTATCCTTTTTTAAACTGGTACACCTCCAGCTTATTTATGCTGCCAACAGATGGCATTACAAATCAAAATTCAGCAGTCATTTCTCAGCACTCATTAGACTTGAAGGCTCTGTATCTCAAATTGAACAAGAATGGAGTTGGATCACTATTAAAATATGTCCTTCAATTATAAACGAAATATCTTAACTCCCCAACAACTGTTTCTGTGATAATAGAGAACTTGTTATATATGTGCCACCGAGCATGAAAGTGGTCTAAGTCGAATTTAATTTCGAGATAATTAAAGGCTTGAGTTTGAACAGTAACTGAATTCTGTTGAATAACCCGACAACCAGCTCAATATAACGGTTAAATATTTACAATTTTACAAAGATTTCTTCAGATTATGGTAATGCAAAAGCAAAATAACTCAAACTCATTTTTATTTTAGATTCTTTACCTAAGCCACTTTCTTAATCAACACCACATATAATATGAGGTATCGTAAGTCACAGAAAGTTTAAATTACACAATATATTTCTTTACAAGATTGAAACTTACTAACATCATACACTGTTCAGTCTAAGTCTAGCATTCTCATCCCTTTAGATAAAGGTTTAACAAATGATATAAACGAAAATTCAGTGGCCTAACAACTTCAACAGACAAAGGAAATATATACCTGACTACTACTTTAATCTTGAATTGCTCGTCTTCAATTATATTCAGAAAAAAATGTGGAAAATATGACTACAAAATTTAAGAGATTTGGATCCATCTATAAACTTAATTTATAGTTGTAAGATTTTACTTTTTTACTAAGCATTTAGAGGTCAGTCAAATCTTTGTACATAGATCATTAATTTTTGCTCCTAAAGTGAAATTTATTTATACATCGTTGGTAAAGTATTTTACAAAAGAGGGTTAAACATTACGGAAAGTTGATTTAATATATTAAAGTAACATTATTCTGACAGTCGTCGGAATATGAATTATACATACACTATACTTTGCTAAATATATATTTTTGCGAACTTAAAAAAATACTATCAGAAAACTTGATTCTGTTTCACTAGCCATTGCTCAAAAATAAATTTTACATAAAATACATGGCATTAGAAACTCTAAAATAGTTTCTTTAAATACAAAGAGTTCAGAATCAGTATATTAGAATCTTATTATATTTTATGGAAGAATTATTTTCGATACCATTCTAATATGAGAATAAAGATTACATAAAACATGAATATTGCATATAGATAGGAGTTAGTTATCAATGGCTAACATTAAAAATATAAAACAACCGAATATAAAAATATATAACAACCGTTCATGTTAAAGTATTTAACATATTCAGACTTAGAAATTTGTCACTTGATTATGAACTTGAATGATAATTTACTCACGTCTTTTCTGCAGATATTGGTGGGATACAAGGTACGAATCAATGATATGAAGCAAGGTACTGATTTTCTAAGTCAAAACGATCTTTTGTATGGAAGAAGATGAAAACCTTTATTAAAAACTTGCTCAATACCCATGCTTCGCTATGGAGTACAGTCAAATTAAATACAACGGTCAATGTATGCAACTAATGGCAAAAAAATATATATTTATAAAAAAATCGTTGCTGATATTTTTACAAAATAATATAGAAGAAAATATTCAAATTAAATAGAACGGTTAATGTATGCAATTAATTTGTATGTTTAATGTCCATAAAACATACTAATTTGAATTAAATTCAGAAAAAATTTCCATCTCAATTAGTCTAGTGTTTAAATTTTATCTTTTACCGTATTTAAATATTTTTTTGTCAATTTATTTCGCTGTTATGCACGTGACACAAAATTAATTTAAAGTATCACAAAAATAAAAGAAACAACGTGATCAGCATTTAATAAATTAAATTCTAAAAATTAATCTTTAAAAATTCATCAAAAATCAGAAAATGGAGGCAAAGATTCGAAAAAGATTTCATTTTGAAGGAATTTTTATGATCTTTTTCGTGATATAAATTTTATAACCCTCAAATTATTTTAAATTTAAACTTTAAAGAATGTTACAAAATAGCTTAAAAATTTAATTTAAGAAAAATCTAAGAAGAATTTTTAAAAAATCTTTCTTAGGGCATCCCTACACTATAAGAAAAATCTCCATGCAAAATTTCAGCACTTTAGATCCAGCGGTTTGGACTGTGCGTTGTCAGTCACTCAATCAATCAGTCAGTTACGGAACTGTTTTATATATATATAGATAAAGTTGATAGTAAAGTTAATGATGAGACACTAACCCAGTTTTACCCGTGAGTCAAGAAAAAATTCTCGGTCTGAAAATTTCCCGTCATATTTCACATCTCGTAATAATGTTATATAAAACATTAGTTTCTAAAGCAGGTACAGAAAAAGGATGAGCAGGGCAAAAGGTTTTCTAATCAAATATTAAATCATACAGACTGCAATGTTAGAAGAAGCACTAGAGCATATTATTAATATCAGTGATCTTACCTTTAATGAAAATTAACTTCCCAAACTCAATAAGAGTATAATTAAACCTTTCTATTCCCATTATGTTATACATTAGATCTTCATATAATGGTTTCTATATATTTAGATTTATCTTAATATATGAAGAGATAAACACGCGTGAAGGATTCCGAGACATTTCATAAACTCTTCTATACGAAAATATAAACTATGCCAGGTATGAAGTAATTTGATGTTCCTTTTAAAAGTGGGATTCAATATGCGTTTAAGCTTTGTTTACATCTAATAATATTGTCCTATATTATGTATAAAAAGAGTATATTATCCTAAGAGGAAAAGTCGTTGCACAACATATGAATAGATTCTTAAATAATAACCTGCGACTTATATAAAGTATATCAAACCAATAAGCAGTCCTAAGACGCAATTTGTAGCTAAATGAATTTAATATGCCTGTGCTCCGAACTTTCAGAATTAAGCGAGAATGCGACATTTATATCTGTTAACGAGTTCAGTCAAATAATTTCAATGTGTATACTGGATATCTAATGGTATAACATACGTGTTTTAATATAGTTCTCTAAATCAGCAATCTATTTCTACTTTTGTATAGCAATACGGACACATTCGATAATAGCTATACCTTTCAATTAGCATCTATTTGCATGTACGAAATGTATTTAATTTTGTACTTCCCCCCATTGTTTACAAAAGAATAGACCTGATTTAATACGAATTGCAATAGATCCTACTCGTCCCATTTAAACAACTGCAAGCGACATATATAGATACTGGAAAGGTCTAACAATTACGATGCCACTCATCTGTTGTGTCACGAGGTTTTAATTTTAAGCATATAAATTTCAAGAATAATGCGTGCAATCCAGTTTGAAGCGGTAAATTAGGTATTTTTACTGAGAATTACCAGTTCACATTTCCAGAAAGTAATAGAGTATTCCAGTGCTATCTATCCGGCAAGCTTTTCAACTAGATTTTCTAGAATCAGTTTCCGAGGAAATGTTACGTTTAACAGGTTTATCGGAAATATTTTACTCAATAACACAAAATATCTGTGCTTTTAAGCATTACTATGAATAATCCTGAAGGCAATGTGCTAGGTTTTTTTTGTATATCTTTAAAGAAAGTCCACTTTAATCTTAAATTACGAATAAAATATAATCAGAAAAAGTTAAATTTAAAGGATATAAAATCTAAATTTACTGCAAACATTCAACTGCTTCAATAACATAGCGTGCATATGCGTTGAGCTCGTCTTAAATGACTCAAAATAGTTTCTTCCTTTACTACTAGTAGCTATATTCATTGTTAGACTTTAATTCATTCAAACATTAAGGGAAAATATCAAACATTTTTTACTGCAGATATTAGAATCCGTACCTAGATCTTAAATGTATTCTATTTGTTATATAATATAGAATATATCCCTAGCCATCCTTAGAACAGAGTGTGGTACTAAGTGTACTTAAGTGCTCTCAATGCATTTCTTTATATATATATATATATATATATATATATATATATATATATATATATATATATATATATATATATTCGTCCAATGGAGTACAGTACAAATCCTCTGTATTTAAAATGCACTTTATATTAAGTTTAACCACCGAAATAGCATTTTTATTTTCTTATTTTAAATATCGGATCAAAATTCATGCTCTTTCTGCTTTTGAAGTTTTTGAATCATGGTCATATTTTACTTCATGTCTAAACTTTGTAACGTACTGGTTAAGTTTTGCTTGAATTATCTTTGCAAAGTAATATCTCAAAAACTTCTCGTTTAACACATTAGAAAGAAAATCTCACCTTGACGGAATATGGCTTCTTAGATATCACCTGTTTCAGGTTGGTGTGAACGTTAAGATGAGCTAATGTAGCCGTTTATTTGAGAAAAGTACATGACACTGAGAAAACTATGAACGATTTTCGAAACTTGGCTGATGATTTTTAAAAAAAGTCAATCAAAAGGTCAAATTGTTATAACGTAAACACTATACAATGAACAAAGTGAATTCATTTATTGTCATGAAAATCTACAGAAGGCAACACTCGGTTGCAAAATAACCAGAGTAACCGTACACGTCATGTTTTTTGTTATTAGATCTTCTTCTTGTTTATTTGTATCATATGATCTAGAGTGTTAGGGCCTGTTCACATAGCAGTCCGTTGCGTTGCGTTAAGGGAAAGATGACGTTGAGACGAAAATAAACCAATCATAGGCCTCCAAACGATTAGCAATGAAATTTTTAACGCCTATGATTGGTTTATTTTCGTCTCAACGTCATCTTTCCCTTAACGCTACGCAACGGACTCCTATGTGAACAGGCCCTAAGTCTGTTTCTAAAGACATGCATTTACTTACAATAATGACGTCTCGAAAATGTCTTTACGAATAAGTTAAATTAAAACTTGTTTATACCTTATGAACACCAGTTCTATGCCACTGCCTTAAGTAACAGTTTTATCCGCAATATTTGACTAGTGCTCTAGGATGTCCTACCTGAGAGGTGTTGAACTCTGAATCTGACACAGGTCAAATACTGTTCAAAGCTGATTGGATGTATATGAACACTAAGGCTTTACACACCATTTTCAAACTCAGTAAGGGAAAAGCTAAGTGCCACAATCCCAGGTTAACACTAGATTTACCTACAGTTTCGGTGTACTAATCTCTACCCGTATTAAAATAAGTCATTTTGACTGTCAAAGTAGTTCTAGTTTCAGTTACATCATACGAGAAGACAAGAATGTTATGTATGGGCATTTGACTTCACTGGGTGGCAAAAAGTACAAACAGCTGGGTTGTGCGAACAGCATAAAAATTACTTTCACTCTAACTGGACCACGAGAAGAGCCAATTAAGATAATATTAATTATCTTTTTACGTTTCCTGTGTATTTTATCCAAACCTTTGAACATGGAAAATACATTAAATGTGTTATTAGCTTCTTTGTTATTATATGCCTCCCACAACTGTTCGATATCGATGAGGTTACATTATTCAAGTGGCCAAGCTGTACCTCTTCGTCATGTTATTCAAACCACTTGTTGGCACTTCTTGCTTGATGCATGGGGACGTTATCATCTTGGAGTCCTGCATGGTCGTTAGGAAATAATGTCTGCAGCGTTGGATATGTGCAGTCTGCTAGAATGGTTTCGCAGACTTGCGGAGTCACAGGACACTGAAGAACAATAAAGGGCTGAAAGGGAGAGCAAAATATATCACTCCACAGAACCAGAATGCGACCGTCAGGCTTGATACTAGGCACCAAGCATTCGGTACGGTATTCTCAGGAAAGTATTTCCCAAATGATTACTCTACCAGTGGTAGGAAACTCTGCGATGCTCGATTCATACGACTAAAATAGACGTTGTCAATAATTTGGACCCCTGTATTTATGTTCGTGGTACAGCCTGACATATTTTCTAGCATTGGTGTCGGTAATAAGTGGCAGCTGGATTGCAGCTAATTAATGATTTATGCAGCTTCCGAAGAGCTGTTATTACTTAACCCCTCAGCGGGAGAGCCAATTTTTAGAACACCAGCAGGCGCGCGTGGCACAAAGTGCAACGTCTCTTTCAACCTTGACTATTCCTTTTGTAATAAACTTATTTTTTTCAAAATAAAAAAAATAATTCTGCGTTTTATGATATGATATAAAATGTTGATAATATTGAGATATATATATATATATAATTAAAGGCCAAAGAATGCAGATGCAATCGACTGATTTCAAAACTGTTCGGTTTATTAGATCTAAGGACAACTTGTGAATTTATTACTATTATGTCTAAAAAACCTAACAAATAATGAGATTGTCCATCTTCGTGATATGCGGGATACTGTGTAATAGCTGAACATTTGATCGACTACATCAACTCTTGCTTTTGTCGCATTGTAATTCAGTATAATCGCTGGTTTACCACGGTTAAATCACGACTAACAGTGAATGGAAAGGAATACAAGGTTCAGAAAATCAGACCTGCATTAGAAAGGGTCTAGCTAAAAATCGAAACTGCTTAGAACATTCAACCCTTAAATACAAAAACAAACCATTCAAAATTACGAAAATGTTGCACTTTGTACACGCGCGCGCCCGCTGAAGGGTTAAAGCAGGATCATTTATACTCGTATTTACCTCTGAAATTATTTGCTTTTAGTCTTAGATTTTCGTCGAAGAGTTCGTGTGAAGCTTTTTTCTCGCTGGCATAATCATTGTGCCTTATAAAACAGTGGTTTTCTGATCATCATGTGATTTGTTTCATTTTGAATAAAACGCTTCAGTCAATATTCTATTCCTCAGTCCATGCTGAAATTGAGAAAAAATGCTGCATGATTATTTATGTTTCAACATTTTGTTTGACAATGCCAATGATACGATTACTATGAGAATTTAAAAAAATTGCATAAATATGAAAACTGTTAAATGAATAAAACTCGTAAAATGTCAATTGTTACTCTTCACATAGATTGCGCTATAATGCAGGAAAAAGGGTAATAAAAATAACACGTTTTCAATTGCATGTGATAGAATTTCCCTATGCTCTTGAATTTGAATTTGACGTGGAAGTAAACATTTGTAGAAAAACTGCAAACGCTTGAAACATCCATCACTCAATCTTATTTGACCAAACAAACATACAATATACTGCAAGTGTCATAGATTTTTCTTAGACACGATGATGAACGAGTTGTGCTTTGGGGAAAAGGCATACAAAATGTAGATGCACTTTTTTTTAGCATATCTGGAATACATACCTTAAACAATGCTGATTTTATGACATTAAAAGATTGATACTAATAAATACAATCACATTCATACCAAAAGAAAATGATTGATAATTGAAAGAACCTGGAAAATGATGATTTTGAACTGATAAGAAGAAAAAGTAATACTTTAAACGAAACAGTTGTTGTATGAGTAAAATTATGATTATTTAATTATTCCAGTCTTATACTGAATTATATTTAGGGAATTTGTGAAATTATAAAAATCATAAAATTTAGATAATTCAATATTATGAGGAATTAGAACATTTAAATAAATAGATAATCGTATAGTAGCACTTTTTTTTAAAATTGTTAATTTGAGAAAACACATTCTGACACATGTCTGAGATAACTAAAAAAAACAAACTCAAATTTAATAGGTAATGTTAACATTTTAATTTCTCTTCTTATTATTAAAATTAATTTTATCATTAATTACAAATTTGCACAGAAAACATCATAATAATTATCTACATACATAAAAAAATTATTCGAACACATAATAAATCCTAGTTACACATATTAATTATTCTGTGATCTCGCCTGATAAAATCTATTACAAATTAATTATTACTCACCACCACCCTCATTGGAGACTGAAGATTATATCTCGTATCTAAAACTAGCACAAAAAAGCAGACCAGAAAAATCATCATACAAAATGGTGACTCGCTGAAGAGCGGACAACCTAGAAGTGTCTAACAGTAGTGACCTTTTCTTCAACTGCCCCCCAAAAAACGTTAAAAAATTTCCAGCACCGGAAAAACAAAGGTCAGAAAATGTTCTCAGACAATTAACACTTTTCAGCTATATCATTGGTTAAAAGATGGTTGCTGGGCCGTTGCTATGGGGAAACTATGTCCCCGTAATGACCGAGAGGGTGGCAAGTAATTCTTCCTTCTGTGCACATGACCTTGAGTACTATACGTACTGTTACAGGTCACACCTAATTGCTTACGGGAGGCACATTCCCTTCTTCCCAGAAAACCGGTACGAAAAATCACAGGAATGATTTTCAGCGCATATATATTTTAAGATATACAAAAATAAAGATACACTTATAAATGTGCTTGGAACCGAATTAATTTTGTATCGAAATTATGAAATCAGAAAATATATTTTTTTAGAGATAAAAAAGTATATTAATCAAAATAATTACAAAGTCGAGTTCCATGTCACATTCGATATATACAAACGTTTATTCCCTTAACCTGTTGTAAAAAGACTATTCTCCTGCTTTCATCTTTTCTTCACAATAGGGTAGTTTTATATATATACTAGCCGGGCTTCGACCGTCTAGCCGGTCGGTTTAGGGACCCGCTCCCTTCAGCAATCATTGTCAGAGAATGGAAACACTAAAATACATCGAATAAAGGTATTTAAATTTTGTGGTTACGCATCCCATGTCCTGCAAAATGTCGCAAGCAGAAGAAAAATTCCCCCCCCCCCCTACGAGCAGGCGTTGCCCGGGATTTTAAGAATGTTTGTTTGTTAACCAAAATCAATTTAAAAGCTAAACACAGTATAAATTACATAGTACAAAAATGTGAAAGAAAGACCCTAAAATAAAACTGAGATTAAAATCAAAAGTACAAAATTACAGAAAAGGAAACACAGTATAAATAAAAAGTAAACACAACTTATATCAGAACTATAAATGAAAGACCCTGAAATAAAACTGAGATTAAAATCAAGAAAGCAAAATTATAGAAAATGAAATGAAAAGTATGTTTTAAAATAATAGAAATGCAAAAACAAAATAAAATAATGAAAAAGTTTGCCTTAAAACAGAGATTAAAAGCAAAAGTGCAAAATTAAAGAAAAGGAAACACAGTATAAATAAAAACTAAACACAGCTTAAATAACCTAGAATAAATAACAGTATAAATGAAAAATACATATACATTTATAATAAACCACTAAAAGCTGAAAACGAAAAATGTCAAATTGTCTTTTGGAATGAACTTCTAAAATGAAAATGGCAACAAAGAACGTTTGTTTACAATCTGAGACCGGCAATTCTTCGAAAAATCAACGGTAATTCTTCGAAATGTCTTAAAATATAAATTTTTTAGCATTAAAATCTGACTTGATAGATTATTATTTTCATTTATTATTCAGGTTTAATATATGACTTGACACTTTTTGATTGTATTTATTTTTCTATCGTTTTTGCTTCTCGCTGTTCAGTAAGCCCAACATGGCTGGCTTGAGAGTTGTGTGAGGGTCTTACATTTCTGGATTAACCCTTGGTTGGGAGGCTCTTCCATTTCTGGATTCATCCTTCAAAATTGTTGGTTTTTTATTAATTAAAAATTAACGGTAATAAAATTTAAAATTCGGCCTTTAAGGTGCACGTACTCATCATCTGCACTACCTATGTGCCGAAGTTCATGACTGTAAGTGCCATAGATACGTCTGGAGACGACCACACACACACACACACACAAACACTTCCTTTTATTAATATATATATATATATATATATATATATATATATATATATATATATATATATATATATATATATATATATATATATATATATGACACGGAACGTGTTTTGCTCCCGTGTTTAAATATTATTCCTGCAGTCGTCATATTCTTCAATTAGTTGGGCGAGTGGCTGGGAATGGATTCCAAGAGAGTCAACTACTTTTAATCCTTATTTATTGCATTCTTGAAGTGACTATGCTCCAGGGCAGTCCTATGCTATTTCACGTAGCCATTTTGTCGACCTACCCGGCACGACTGCCGCGAGCTTCCGCTCTCAACGAAAACCGCACGCGATCTACCGCCAAAAACTTAGTTTCCTCTGAGCTCCTGCTGCACGGCGCATGTGCAGACCTCAACCTAGGTCATCTGGATCCTCAATATTGCTGATCGTGCATTTTTAACTTCGCGCCCAAAACTTTTACACTTCTAAAAATAAATCCTCTCGCCTAGAATTCTTCGATTTCCACTCAAAGTCACTTTTAAAGGATGATTCCCCACTGAAACATACACGCGCTTTGTAAATGAAATGTTAGATTCTTATTATTTTAAAACCCCTTTCCCCGTACTTCTCAACTATATTTTGACAGTTCAGTTATGTTTTGATATATATATATATATATATATATACAGTAAAATATCGTTTACGCGAACTAACTGGGACCATAGGCAAAACGGACAATCGAAAATCCGAATAATCCGTGTAATATGGGTAATAAGCAAAACAAAATCCTTAAATCAGCAGACTTACCGTTTAATACGATAAAAAACTATGTTTTGTAACAAAATTGCATAGTATTGTTTACAAGACATTACAAATATAAAAGTAACTTGTCTGAGTCAATCCGTATGACTTCAATGCGCTGTGACACGTTGTGAAAAGCTTTCTTAAACTCAACAAAAAGCATTTTATTACCAAAATTTATTGTACAATCTATGCTGGAACTATACATTGAATCAAACAAAAAAGCGATTGCTTGGCGTACTTATAGTTACGTTTTTGTTATCATAATTAAAAATTATTATCTAATGTGAACTTTAAATAACAAAAAAAGTCTACAAATCTGATCCAAATGAACGAGGCCCAGTCAATCGGCATCTGCATGTTCTGGTATCAACCATTAGAGGTAGAAGGGAACTTCACAAACAAAGCATTTACGGAAGAGTAGTTATTCCCAAGCCACTTGTAGTAGATGCCAATCCAAAATATCGTCCACAATGGCGCCACGAGCGCAAAACCTGGTCGAGTTATATGTCGAAAAACGGCATTTCGTCCCATGAATCATTGTTCACATTGTTCCTAGCAGCAGGACGTGCGTATGTCTGGGGTACACCTACACAAGGGAAGATTCTGGCTGTCTCATCTCAACTGTCAATTACGGAGGTAGATCTATCAGGGTTTGGGATACCATCTCATGGTTTTCTTCAGAACCAATTGTAACCCTAAAAGGGAGATTGAATGAGAAGGACTATGTCGAAATTTAAGCTCACTAGTCCATCCTATGATGCAAACATTGTTTCTTACAGGAGATGGCGTTCTCCTGTATGATAATCCCTCTGTACATACAGCTAAATCTATCAAGTATTGGTTTGAAGAGCATGAAAAAGAAGTCAAATATCTTATCTTGTCCTGTGCAATCCTCCAGACTATAAATCATCCAACCACTGTGATCTGTGTAAGCTGATAGATAAAGATATCGATATCCACCACAGCATCTCTACAGGAATTTTATAATTTTTCCCGAAGAATGGTATAATATAATCTTAACCACTATTTATTCAATTCCAATCCAATTCCAAGGTGAATCAGGGGGCATTACATCAGAAAGGTGATCCTGCCCCGTATAAATAAAGGTTTCCATGATGTTTCTTAGTTTTTCCATTATTTTGATAACTACCTATATATATATATATATATATATATATATATATATATATATATATATATATATATATATATATATATATATATATATATATATATATATATATATAAATGACCTTTTGGTACATTTTCCTTACCTTTGGTACACTTTCGCATTAATTTTTTCAACCAATTATTAAACTCCTAATGCTTGCCAATTGTGTGTTGTGTATATATTGGTTAATTTTAAGACATGACATATATTTTTTAAAGAGAAATCCTATCTGTTAAAATTACTAACATTACAAAAGCTCTCTGTCTACACAAAGTCAAACTTTGACAATTTTCAAAACTTTCTGTCCAGAGACAACACATAGATTGTAAAATTTAAACTTCTCACATACTACTCCCTTTAACAATTAATTAGTTAGCCCCGAGACCATGTGCGCCATTGTTATTGCATTATGTGCTAGGGACAAAGTAATCATTCCCTGTTTTGCACAAACGTGAGTTTAAGCTGAAATTCATGCTTGTAGCTCTTTATCTAGATTTTTAATACACATATTTCCCAACCATATAGATATATATATATATATATATATATATATATATATATATATATATATATATATATATATATATATAGTACTAGCTGAAAACCCGCACTTCGCTACGGTGTACATTCAAATTAAATGCAATGGTCAATGTATGCAATTAATGCCAAAACAAATAAATATATATATTTATAATAAATACGACGATCAATGTATACAATTGATGTAAAAATAAAATAGAAATATATATATATATATATATATATATAAAAAAATCGTAAGGGATATATTTAAAGACAAAATAATGTAGATGAAATTATTCAAATTAAATCTAATAGGACATACTAAAGAATACAGTATAGTTTGATAAACATATATTTTACTGTATTTTAATATTTTTTTGGATAATGTACAATCATCTGCTGCATGAGCAAGAAAAGAAAAATTATTTTGGCTATTTCGTTGATATCACGGGACGATTAATTTATTTAAAGTGCCAGAAAACGAAATCACGTGATCAGTATTTAATAAATTAAATTCTAAAAATTAATCTTTAAAAATTCAACAAAAATCAGAAAACGGAGGTAAAGATTCGAAAAAGATCTCATTTTAAAGGCATTTTTATGATCTTTCTCGTGATATAAATTTTATAACGCTCAAAATATTCTTTTAAATGCAAACTTAAAAAAGGTTACTAAAACAGCTTAAAAAGTTAATTTAAAAAAATCTAAGAAGAATTTTTCAAAAATCTTTCCTAGTGCACCCCTACACCATAAGAAAAATCGCCATGCAAAATTTCAGCCCTTTAGGTCCAGCGGTTTGGTCTTTGCGTTGTATGTCAGTCAGTGATTCAGTCAGTTACGGAACTGTTATATATATATATAGATATATATACCCCTCTCACCATTTCTCAAACATCTAGAAAAATCCAAAATTATTATACTAATCATTTATTATATGAAAGGCAATCTAACAGTATGTGTTTATGGTTATATGGAACTTTACGAATTAAATCAATTTTAATCTATTTTAAACTTATATTTCATCCTACTAAAAAAAGTGAATCAGTCTTATCTTTATCTACAGCTTTCAAATTGAGCCTCCTAAAGTATTATTCACTTTTTAATATGGTTTGTTCCCTGGTTTTTTAACAATTTTGACGATTTGAAGAAGTTTGTATACATAGCAATGATTCTTTTTTTTAAAAACAAGCATTCTTATGAATCCTCTAAACACCCCCGAAAGACTATACAACTGGTTTTATTTTTACTCAACATGCTTAATTTAATAAATTGTATAATTTGCAAATCACACACGATAAAATACTTGTGTCAGATTTTAAATCACTCTGTTAAAAAATAAAACTGTCTGGAAATATAAAATTATACCTATTTAGATTTATTTCTTGTTTCAAAGTCTAATATGTACAAAGACAATAAGGAAAATTTACTTACATAAAACATTTATTTTTCTGCATTATAAGTTTTTTTTTCAACGAGGTAAGTTACAGTTTTTTCCCATTAATTCTTGACGTATTTAGTAATAAAAACATTCCTGAAACTGTTACAAAGGATTTGTATGGCAAACTGAGGTTATATAAAGCAAAAGCAATTTTGCACAAAATTAATTGTAGCCTAATTCAGATTTTTTGAATTTAGCATTTGATTCAAAATGAGATCAATTTGAAAAAAATCAAGCATAATGAGTATTTTTAAATATAAACATGCAAAAACAAATCATATTAAATTGTATAAACCATAAGGTAGACTCCAACATTGCTTAATGCTTTCTTAATGAACTAGGCTTCGACATAATCACTGTGAATCGGTGGCCAATGCTACGTAGTGTGATGACCTAAGTGAATGGAAAAACCCATTATCTCCGCGGAAATTATGATGTTACCTCATCAAGCGTGGTAGCAGTCAATTTACAATTTTCGTTCTCTCTTGAAAACTATGAGTTGCATATACAAGTGTTTGCGCTTAGCATGCCAAACATCGAAAGACTGCTGATGCTCTTAATTGTGAGGCTTTATAACTATTTACCCCTTTAATATGTCATTCAGTCTAGTAATATTGATATAATTATTAGCAATGATGATCAAAAACTGTAATTATAATATCATGTTATCTAGCTCATATAAACAGGACGGCGTTTGCCTGATGTACATAATTTAACCCTTTTTGCTAGTAGCTACTCTTTAATATTTTTATAATGAGATATTTATCGTTCTGCAGAAGTATGAGTTCTTTCACGTACGTGTTTTTTCTTATGAAGTTGAGTTAATGCTTTTCCGACACTTTCGTTCGTTAACTCTTACGCATAACTTTCCAATTCTTACTGTGTCTCTCATACTCACATGCCCGTACACGCACACATATATTCTCAAGGTAGATGTTTCTGTTTTATAACTGAGTACGAATTCTTTCATGTGTTTCCCCCATCCACATGAAGTTAAAAAGCATGTATTATTCCCACTTTTACACTATTCCTCACCTTTCTATTTTTTTCTCATTCTCTCACTCCCACATTTCTATATACGTTATAATAGTTAAAGAGTTATCTTCAGTGAGATTTGTGAAATTTTTCTTTCAACGTTCCTTTTTCCCACATGGGGTTAAAATGAGCTTTCTGAAATCATTCGCTCTCATTTTATTTGTGAGAAATGATACCATCACGTACACTTAGATTTACATCGTAGAAAAATTATAACCTTCAGCGGGATATATATATATATATATATATATATATATATATATATATATATATATATATATATATATATAAATATATATATATATATATATATATATATATATATATATATATATATATGAAGGCCTTATTTGAATAGTGCGGCTCCATATAACTCCATTTTTGTTCATTTTCAGATACAGAGCCTTAAATTCTAATGAGTACTGAGAAATGACTGCTGATATCTGATTTATAATGTCCTCTTTTGGCAACAGAAATAAGCTGGTGGTGTACCAGTTTTAAAATAAGATAGAAATGACCTGTATGAATATGAAAGTGAAGATAACTCTATTTTTCTTAAATGTGGAGCTGACCCACTATTCATATAAGGTCTTTATATATATATATATATATATATATATATATATATATATATATATATATATAAACTTCTTTAGTCATGGTTCTGAAAAAATGTGGCCGTTCCGAGGGGTGGTCTTTGAATAGGGATGACCGGCTAGAGAAGTTTCAATTTATATTGTTCCGTTTTCCTGGGTTCGATAAGATTGAATAAAATCTCTTCAGAAAGTGCACACAAAATAAAATTTATTAATTTGCAAATTCATCAGGCGCATACACTAATTGGAACAGAAAACACGTAACAACTGTATTCTATACAGCAGAAAACTCTAAAAACACAAGTCAGGATAACAGAGACAATACAATACTCGCCTACCGCGCTTTCAATACGTTAAATTCTTAGCAGAAAAGAATACTGAGTTCCAATGCCAATGTCAGGTATATTTATAGACTTCCAAAGCGCCCTCTATCGGTCAATCAGCTAGATATTCCCAGAACCTTCTGGAAAGGTCCAGAAGGTTGGCGACAATTTGGCGCCATATTGCCAAATTTGGCAACCAAAATAAGTCACTAAATTCCTTGTCAATTTGGCGATAACTCTCATATTTGGCAAAATTACCATAGACTACTAAAATTTGTAACAATATGCATCGAAAAGCAGTTTTCTCCATGAGTGGTGTAATGATTCTTTTATGTTTTCCCCTATCACATGGAATTAAATTAACTCTTTTGCATAATTATCTCTCTCACTCTAACTCTTGCTCATAATGAGTACATTTTAAGATTTCCAGCCCATATGTTTCTTCTTAAATCCAAAGAATTACTACTTGTACGTGAGTCAGCAAATTTGAAATAGTTAGATGGATTGTTTGGAAAATAACATAAATCTAGAAAATTTCAAAGACTTATAGCTTAGTTCCCAAAAAATTTTCTTTACATGCATCTGTAGACCAATATATATATATATATATATATATATATATATATATATATATATATATATATATATATATATATATATATATATATATATATATATGTATATATATATATATATATATGTGTGTGTGTGTGTGTGTGTTTGTTTATTTGCTCTGCAAAGGTTAAGTACAAAATGGGCTAAAATGAGTTATCAAACCAGGCATGTTTGAAAAATCAAGGGCTACTGCAGGGTACAGAGAGCTAAGTTCAATTTCCCTCCTAAATATTTTAATTCATCAGGGAAATTTTGGGATATGTGAAACACAAACATGTTAGTATTAAGGGGGTTATGTCCCAATCAAGAACACTCTTTACTCGACAAAAATAAAATTTAAAAAATTTACTTAAAAAAACAATTAAAAATTAAACTAAAAAAATTTACTTTACAAAAGTCACTTTTTATTCAATACCGTTTTTCTTAAATCTACAATTTTGTACTTGGCACTCTTTAGACTGCAAACAAAAGTATATTATTACTCTCATCTGTTGTATGCCACTCTGCTCAGAACTATGCATAAATTAGGATATTATCATATTTCTACCTTTTTAGCTGAAGTTTAAGTCTCGGCCTAGGTTCTGCCACCAGCCATAGACTTAAATAAGTGATATGAATTTAGATTTTGTGATTTTAAATCCTGCGTTACTCTCTCCTTTACGTAACATTCACCGTATTGCGTACCGTCTATTTCTGCCGCTAAATTTCTGCCGCTAAGTACTGAATATTTCAAAATTTATCTCATTTAACCTTCATTTTCCCCGACCATCAAATCTCTGCACTGGGCCCAGTAAGTAATGTCCTTGAGTCCACTTCTGGGGATAGGTACTTTCTACTTGTTTTGTCCTTTATAAGTCTTCTCCTTAACGGCTAGTCTGGCCTTAATAGGTTTCCCTGTCGTGTAACTTTGGAGATACTTCACACGCTTATGGTTACTGAGTTTTTCTTTCATCTTCAAATTACATTTAAGAGCATATTTTTTAGTGTTTTCGCTTAATGCGTTTAGTGGCATACTTTTGGTTATACTGAGGATAAAGTGACTCAGGAACTTACCTTTTCAAGTATTGCCAGAACCGGAAATATTTATGAAGAATCAACTGGATAAGATATTTTCTTTGGCTTCCTTAAATTCTTTCGGTTAGTTCGACTTTTACCTCTAGGCACTTTAAATCATCTTGCACCTATTACTACTGCATTTTGTTTATAACAATTGAAGAGTTTTTTCATAAAGCTCTGCCAATTTCCCTCAGTCTATTTAAGAAGGGTCTGTGTGTGTATGTATATATATATATATATATATATATATATATATATATATATATATATATATATATATAACACTTCTGCGTGATATCCTAAAATTATTCAATAAATCCATATCGTGTTGCAGTCCGTAGTTATCTCCGAGAAAGTCAGTCCAACACAGGAATACGCCACATCGTAAATGAAGCTAAGATTTATCAAACCCAGATTAATATCATTTCAGTTCCAGCAAGTTCATCTCGATATTTTCCTTAAAGCCATCAACCTCTCATCCCCGAAACAAACTCATCCTGGCGCTTCCGATCTCTACAGTATTCAACCCTACTACTAAAACCCCGTGGTATTTTCACGCTCCCAAAGCGCGTGGCTATTAGTCATCGATAACTCATAATCCTATGACCGGTGAATCAGAATCGTCCGGTCTCCGTCACTAGCTGTTTTGGAGAACACATCGTACGTATTTTCAATCCAGAATCTCCTGTCTGATGCCGTTATCTACTGGAATTTTTCGTTAAATATTCTTTGAAAACCTGTAAATTTTATAGATTGTGAAAATAAATTTAATTAGTTCAACTAGTTTAACCACCCTTTATAACATTACACAAATGCACACACACACACACACACATATATATACAATACACATATGTATATATATATATATATACACATATGTATATATATAACATTATTACTAGATAGTACACTTACTTTGCCTGATATGGCAGGAGTAATCAAACTTTGACTTCTTGATTGATATTGAGCTAATTAAAAGGTAAGTAGATTGATAAAACTGTCTTCTGTCGTTATATCAGTTCCGAAATCTGAGATCTCAAAATCTCGGAATCAAAATAATATATGTGATCAAAATGTGCACTTACACCTCGTTAATTCACACTAAACATTTTTTCTCGTCTTAATCTTAAGCACACTTAAATAGGAGATTTTAATGGGAGCTTCTAGTTCTCCAGACATACTACACTGTAAGGAATAAGTCACGCATTTCCGATGATGGACCCTCGTGAGACATCCCTTTAAAAGTATGGTTTTGAAGAAACGCTATTTGACACTTAAACTTCTTAAAGGGTATATAAGAAAATTTATTTTAAACTTAAACTTTTTAATAGGTATAAAATATACTTTATTTTAAATTTTAACTTCTTAACAGGTATATAAGAAACTTTATTATTACCATGTTTTTATTAACTTGCTTTCTTGTGTGTGTGTTTGTCCAGTACAAATCTTGCAATCGATTTTTAACTAACTTCCCGACTAGCTAGACATTTGAAACTTTTAGAATATCCCAGAACACGATGACAATGCATTCTTTTAATACTTTTAGCCATCTTTAAGCAGATTTGAATTCATTTTCAGTTAATTTTGTTGTTTGAAAATTTCTTATAATTGCTCTCTTTATTACGCATTTGATCACTTTATTTCAAGTCGATGGGGTAATTAATAAAAAAAAATAAATTAAAAAGTATTTATTAATGCAAAGAATTGTCAAGTTTATATGATTCAACATAAAATTTAAAAATGTGGTATATAAAAAGTTTTTATCTTGTAATTATAAACTTTAACTTCTTACCAGCATGTCATGGAAAAACAATTTTTTTCATATCAAAATCAGTACATTTTTAGTCAAAATTATTGACTACATCATAAATGATACAAATTATCGTATAGACGACAGAAATAAAGCTACTACCATATAGGTACTACATTCGAATGCAATTAAGATTCTTCTTCATTTGTATTTATTTTTAACTGATAGATTAATGACTACGAAATTAATACGATTCCAATCTAACTTTCTAATCATCTATATATTCCTCTCGGTTAAAGGGATTAATATATATATATATATATATATATATATATATATATATTATATATATATGAAATCCACCTTCATTAATTAAACGCCTATTTGAAATATTCCCGTGTTGTCTCAATAAAGTATCGACCCTTAATCTAAATTTGGAACTAAAGATAATCACATTAACCAACTAAATTATCCCCAAATGCCCGTGTAGAGAGTAAGTTGTTTTCAAAAAACAGGCTGATGTAATCCTTCTCGAACGTTCGATGAGATTCCACGAGATCACCCGATTTGAAGTGCGAGGTCAGGTGATCCCAGTTAACCATTTAAAAGTTTGGCGCTATGGCATTTTTGAGGCGAGCAAGCATCCGTTTGCAGCTTTTGTTCTGCAACTGTCCATACGGCATGTCGTGTTAACGCGCTGCGTCCTTTATTCGTTTTCTGTACAGCTCCGGCGGGTCCAGGAGAATTTGATTGTGATATTAAGTTACAAATGTGCTGAAATGTGATTTTATGACCAGCAGATGTATCGCCATGCAACGAATGTTCCAGGAATAAAGACAGTTTTATGATTATGTGATTATGCCTTATCACTCTGGTTTGATTAACATACGTGCCTTCCCTGGTAATTCCACTATGCTGAGGTTCAACGGCATCTCTAAATGACTGTTATGAAACAAGCAAACACAAACACACACACACATATATATATATATATATATATATATATATATAATGTTATAAGAATATATAGATACTCTATTTCTGTATTCTACCATACACAATAAGCATTAAGAGCATGGTAATATAATACAACTGTCTTTGAAACAATAAATATTATTTACTGTTTCAAAAACAGTTCGTAATAAATTAAAGATTTTGAACCTTTAGAACTCAGGCAACAATTATGCAATATTTCTTTAATCGGGGCAACTGAGAAGGAATCCATTGCTACAAACGAAATTCGGAATCATATATTCCATCGATTGCTTTTCACATTGACATTTATCGAGCATTCGTTTCTGGCATATCTGTTGTTTCAGTGGCCTTTGTACTGACAGGAAATACCGATAGAATTGATTTTTGGGGTGAAATGCGCATTTAGAAATATAAATATCCAATATATGTAAAACAATGTATGATGACTTATTGATTTCATAAATGTTGAGGAAACGGGGAGAATTGGAAATTAAGAAAATATTAAAATAAAATAACAGAGTTTTTTTATATATATTTTTTATAAAGGATTTTTATCATATGCTTGAGAGATCTAGCCAAATGAAATCTTAGCAATTCCATGTGAACTTATATTTTCCAATATTGTTATAAAAAATACAGGATATATATGTTGTCGACACCTATCTGCAGCTATTTATATAGAATAGTGAGTGCTAGGAAATGTGCTTTAAAGTCCATAGCTTTGAGTAAAAATGTTAAAATATTTTAATACAATAATAATGCTATCACCATTCGTAGCTTTAACGTCTTCCTTAGATGCTTCCCATGTTAACTCACAGACACATACACTATATATATATATATATATACCGCGTGAGTCATAAAGTTAAAAAAATAGTAATAAAAGAAATAATGCTCTAAAAAATTTTCTGTTTGCGCGAATAGGATCAGAGGAACATTGGATTTTTTCCATGTAAAAAAAAAATGTTTCCGAAATTAACCAAAAGAGTTCGCTTTTGCTTGACCACGTTAAGTCTGCATTGCAGGAAAAACATGCGTTACCTGTTGTCACCCTCGTGCAGGATTGTGCCCCGCCCCACATTTCACGTGATATCAAGACGTTCCTGTTGGAATCTTTCACTGAAGATCGAGTTCTATAAGTCGCGGTTGTAAGGTTCAGTGGCCCTCACGGTCACCAGACTTGACCCCGGCAAATTTTTAGTTGGAGGGATACTTAAAGTCTCATTTGTACCGGAGCTCCCCAACCACTTTCGTGGAACTGAAAAATGTCATTCGACAGACAGTCGCTGCCATCGATGCTACAATCCGATGTAATGGGCTTATTGACGCGTCTCACTTGCCTATTACCTTGTGCTGGTAGTAATGTTGAACATCTGTTAATAAATACGCAGTCTCATGTTATTGTGATCTGTTTGATTTTCTGTTTGAGTTTGCCTGATTTGCATAAAACGTCTCAGTATGACGTGTGAGCTCCCTCTTTCGGTTACTTTTAGAAACTACTTTTTTTTACATGGAAAAAAGTGCCAATGTCCCTCTGATCTTATTGGCGCAAACAGAAAAATTTTCCAATCATTGCTTCTTTTATTATGAATTTTTGAACTTTCACGAATTTATGACGCACCCGGTATATATATATATATATATATATATATATATATATATATATATATATATATATATATATATATATATATATTGATGAGAAAGAAATGAAAAGAGACCGTTAACGAAGAAGAGCGGAAAGAAAAACGAAACCATAAAAAACAACTAATGTGCTTAAACACGAAGACAATGTATAGCCACAGACATATTGTAATATCACTTTAGAAACAGTGAGCCTTTCTTTAATTTTCTCATTTTATAGCTACTTAATTAACATGATAATAAAAAGTATTTCATAAATAAATAAATAAATAAGATACAATGACATTTTCATATAACATTAAAAAATTTGCTTCCTTTAACAAAATGTGTCACTATATTACCTGTACTTTTTTTATTGTTGATTTTTCTCTCTCTTTAACGGACATATATGTTGTGCGCCCAGTCCAAAATAAGAGCTTACAGAAATCAGACAACTAAAGAGAGTTTTTATAACTTAATATAAAGGTGACTTTTCCTTTTCTATTCAAATCTAAATTTTTATGCTTATCCAATCTTTTAAACTACAGGGCGAGAGTAACCATACGTTAGTGTTCGTTTGTATGGTATCGTTTATATCACCAGTGAAATAACTTTCATTTTTATTTATATTCCCTCAAAAACAGTTGAATACAAACAAATGTTTCAAATTTTTGCAATTATATAGTTTTTTTGTTGTAAAGCCAGCCTTTTGTTTAAAATTATAATAAAAGGATTTTATATATATATATATATATATATATATATATATATATATATATATATATATATATATATATATATATATATATATATATATATATATATATATATATATATATATATATATATATATATATATATATATATATATTATATATATATATATATATATGTCGGACTTGACTTCTACTCCCATACTATTTAATATAAATCCGAACCTCTTTTGTATCATGATGCAGTCGGTGAACCGGTGGTGACTCTTATCCTCTAAACATTTCCATTAAACAGTGTTATGTCGACACAAAGCCATAAAATAGTCCAATTGATGTTCCCAAACATATTTATTAAATTTCTTTAAGAATGTCAGCTCCATCAAACATTAATTAAGAGCCCCACCCAATTTAAATCTGTGCTCTTACGGCACACGTCCTTTCCATTCCCTAGTTATCCATGACTCTGAAATAAATCCTTTGTCCCTAAGTTTTAATAGTGCGCTAGCGACGCTCATTACTTATTCATTTCGTCATCATCGGATGATCCTTTTTGCTAAACTAAGCATTTTCTTAGCGCCAAACTGCAAGGCTATACGTCTACCTAAAAATTCTCCCATGTGGTTCTGCGGTTCTTCGGTAATCGAATCAAGTCGAACCCACTAATTCTATTTTCACTGCAATGCCTTATGCCGCTTATTTGAACTCCCAGACTTTTAAATTGTTAATCCTATATTTTACTAGCTAATATCTCGTTTTAAGGTCGCGCGATCGCCCGCCCCCCATATTTTAGCCTCATATATATATATATATATATATATATATATATATATATATATTTATTAATATATTACATAATGTTTATCTAAAAATCTTATGCTATAACTAAACGACATATATGATACTATAGATATGATCTTAAAACATTAGGTTTAGTAAATGATTTCACAACCATATGTTTAATTGCATTCGTGCCTGAAAAACTGCATGTTTCATACATATGTATACAGTATACCCACTAAAGTCCATTCCCACCCTCTTAACTTCGGAGCGGCTGCTGCTATATTCATAAAAGTGGTGTCTAGGTATAGTAAAGTAGCCATGCGCTACTGAATGAAACCATCTACCGCGCCACTTGATGGAAAACTGCGGAGTTAGCATTCCTATCTCGAAAATGGAACGAGATAGGGGAAAAAAGGGATTTACAAAGTTGTAGAAAATCTTCGATTTAGTACGAAAAAATACCTTCTGGACATTAATGAGAAGACTACAACGGTTAGAACGCGCATTTGTTTTTTCGCGGTTAGAACGCGCATTTGTCTTTTCGTGATTTCGTACACTGTGACGTGACAAAAGGATGTGAGAAAGAAAAAAAACAACTAATTTTCACTATATACCTTTATTTGAGATGTTCAAACTTCTCACCGTCAGCTGCAATACACATTTGGATCCTCGTTTGAATCTCAAGTTGCACACGTTGGAGCATAGAGCGTGACACGTTGGCACAAGCGTCCGTAATGCGTAAATTAAGGTCCTGCAAAGTTCATGGAGGGGTCGCATACACCTGCTGTTTCAGGTATCCCCACAAGAAAAATTCCAGTGGAGTCAGATCAGGCGAAAGTGAAGGCCACTCTTCGAAACCGTCATACCCAATTATTTGGTCCCCGAATTCCTTGACTAGGTACTGCTTCACTGGAGATCTCAGCTTTGGAATACTCAGCCATGACCACGAGCATCAACATACTACAACCCCAAGAAGATGTCTCTTTTATAGCTGTCTCAGGTGAACAGGCGTGCCGTTTCTTACGTATTTGCATACTGCAAAAATTTCGAACACCAAGCGGAAATTGCGTTGAGTTGATGCGACACTATTTTACACGATCTGCGTATTGTCTACTCTGTTTATAAAGACAATCAGTACAAGGATGAAACCCTCGAGGTTTGAACCGCGGTCCTTTTTAATTGGGGATCAAAAGCGATATACCACTGTACACATTGCGGTGTCGTGTTTTGCCCGAAAGATAATCATTTCTCCTTACGTTCAAGTTTCGTGACGTCACAGTGTAGGAAATCACGAAAAAACAAATCCACGTTTTAACCGTTCTATTCTTTGCATTAATGTCCACAAGGTATCTTTTCGTACTAAATCAATGATTTTCTACAACTTTGTAAATCACTTTTTTTCCCTATCTCGTTCCGTTTTCGAGATAGGAATGCTAACTCCGCAGTTTTCCATCAGGTGGCGCGGTATGTGGTTTCATTCAGTAGCGCATGGCTACTTTACTATACCTAGACACCACTTTTATGAATATAGCAGCAGCCGTTCCGAAGTTAAGAGGGTGGGAATGGACTTTAGTGGGCATACTGTATATATATATATATATATATATATATATATATATATATACACCATATATATATATATATATATATATATATATATATATATATATATATATATATATATATATATATATATATATATATATATATATATATATATATATATATGGCCACCCAAATTGCAACGCCAAGAAAGACAAGAGATATCACAACAAAATTTATTTTGTAGATAACATGTTGACCAAGTATCAAATGATTAAATTTATAGACTTCTGTGAAGTGTGGTTCCTGCCAAAATCAGTAGCCAGAGTAGCCGCCATTGTTGGAGATCACCGCTGCCACACGCCTCGGCATTGATTCAAAGAGAATTTGGATGAGTTCTTGGGGTACAGCAGACCAAGCAGCTTCCACACGTTGCCAAAGTTGATCTGCTGTGGCAGCTGGGGATGGAATCTGGGTCAATCGTAGAGCAACCATGGACCACATGTTTTCTATCGGCGAAAGATCCGGAGAGCGAGGCGGCCAGGGAAGCAATTCAATCTGGCGATTGACGAAGAACCGTTGGACAATGCGTGCCACGTGTGGTCGCGCATTATCCTGTTGAACTATGGCTGTGGGCAAGCCCTGAAGGTAAAGAAGGACAACTGGCTCGAACACCTCGGAGATGTAGCGCTGGCTGTTTAAAGTACCGGCAATGCGTACTAGAGGTGTCCGAGAGTGATATCCAATACCGCCCCATACCATAATTCCCGGTGCAGGACCAGTGTGGCGGTGCATAACGCAGCTGTTCAGCATCCTCTCTTCACAGTGTCTCCAGACTCGAATGCGACCATCGTGATGTTGCAGACAGAATCGTGACTCGTCAGTAAAGACAATTTCATTCTATTCTGCCGTCCACATCCTTCTCTTATCACACCATTGGTGGCGGAGACGTCTGTGGTTCTGCGTCAAGGGTAGACAAAGCAATGGACGTCTTGCGGACAGACCACTCTGCTGTAAACGGCGTCGAATGGTACGCGCAGACACTGGATGATGCGTTACAGACTGCATGTGCTGTGCTATGGTTTGTGATGTGACTGAGCGATCCGTCACTGCCATGCGCACAATTTGCCTGTCATCACGTGAAGTGGTGCGCTGAGGTGGATGCGATCGAACACGCCGGTCCGTCGTACCCTCCTGCACAAAACCATCACATATCCGCATTACAGTTGTTTGGTTTCGTCCAAAACGACTACCGATTTCCCTGAAAGATAATCCACAATCTCGGTAGGCCACTATCCTTCCTCTGTCGAACACGGATACTCGATCAAAAGATGATCGCTGTTTTCGACGAGGCATAATTGATCGTTTTTTTGAAAAACCACAAGAAAAACACAATTGCCGAACTTGAAATCGTCGAAATCTCCAAGCCTTAAATAGCGCTTTGAAGTGGCGCCACAGACGCGCGTGATGTGCGTTTGCGCTGAAATTCTAATCATTTGCATATTTCACCTCCGCTAATGCATGTTGTAAATTTCATGTTATTTGCATGTTTCCTTCAGGGTGTTGCATTTTCAGTGGCCAGCAGTGTATATATATATATATACCTCCTTTTACAAAAGGTGTTATTACTCGTATATTACCTGTTCTTTCTTTTTTTTTTTTAATTTTATTTCTCTTATGTGGATATCTGTAATGCACTCAATTTAAAACTGACATTTTACTGAAATCAGACTACAAATAACATATTTTATAACTTAAAATAGAACTGACTTTTCCTTTGATATTCAAATCTAAATATTTATGCTTATCCAGTCTTTTAAACTACAGGGCGAGAATAACCATATGTTAATGTTTGTTTGTCTGATATCGTTCATATCACCAATAAAATAACTTTCATATGTATTTATATTCTCTCAAAAACAGTTGAATACAAACAAATGGTTCAAGTTTTTTCAATTATATAGTATTTTGTTGTAAAGCCAGCCTTTTGTTTAAAATCATAATAAAGGATTACATATATTGCATAATTTTTATCTAAAAATATGATAATATGCTATAATTAAACGACTTAAATGATACTTTACTTATGATCTCAAAAAATTATGTGTAGTAAAGGAGTTCACGTCCATTTGTTTAATTGCATTCGTGTCTGAAAAACTTCAGATTATATATATATATATATATATATATATATATATATATATATATATATATATATATATATATATATATATATAAATATGAGATGTAAAAAAACAATTAACACAGGTGAGCAGTAAAAGTCTATAACCTAAAAAAACAACTAATGTGCTTAAACATTATGTCGATGTATTACTACAATGCATAGATATATTGTAAAATCTCTCCAGTAACACTGTGTTTCTATTTTATACACTCATGTAATAGCTACCGAGTGTGTCAATAGAATATGCTTAAGTAATTAATAAGACGATAAAATGACATTTTCATAAAAATTTACACTTTTGCCTCCTTTTGCAAAATGTGTTATTATTCGTATATTACATGTTCTTTCTTTTTATTTTGTATAATTTTCTTTGTCTTATGTGGATATCTGTCATGCACTCACTTTAAAAGAAACATTTTACAGAAATCAGAATACGAATACTATATTTTATAACTTAATATAAAACTGACTTTTCCTTTGATATTTAAATCTCAATTTTTATGCCTATCCAATCTTTTAAACTACGGGGCGAGAATAACCATACATTAGTGTTTGTTTGTCTGGTATCGTTTATGTCACCAATAAAATAACTTTCGTATGTATTTTTATTCCCTCAAAAACAGCTGAATACAAACAAATGGTTCAAGTCTTTATAATTACATAGTTTTTTGTTATAATACCGACCCTTTTTAATCATATTAAAAGTATTATATATATATATTACATAATTTTTTCTAAAAATCTTATGATGTGCTATAATTAAACGACTTAAATGATACTTTACTTATGATCTCAAAACAATATGTTTAATAAATGAATTCACGTCCATTTGTTTAATTGCATTTCTTTTTCCTTGGATTCACGACAGGAAAAAAGTATACTTCAGAAATTTTAAATGAGTTTTTTTAATGGTAAAATCATCAAACAAAGAGGAGAAATAAATTGGCCGTGTGTTTGAAAATTAAACATGGGGTCTTTTTCACGAACTGATACGTTGTATTATAAAATAAAAGTTATTAGACTTTTTTTGTTTATATTTGCTATTAAATGCTTCTTAATAAACAGTGTAAACATAAGAACTTATTCATACTATTTGTTTTTCATGAACATTTAGAAAGAGAAAATGTTTCTTTCTTTTCCCGAGTCATTTAATTTTAGCAAATGGTTATTTTTCTACTTTGCGATATATATATCTAGTTTATTTCGACTGTAAAAATAGTTGGAAATATTTAACTTTTTTATACTATATAATATTAATTTTATGTTGCGTATTTTAGCAGTTAGTTATGGAAGAATATGTACAGTAAAATATTTTGAATAGTCCTGTCTATTTTATTTTAGTAATATTCAGTTAGATAACTTTCCCTAAAAATTTAATTGGCATTGACAATTTGTATCCAACCAACACACACTCTCTCTCTCTACATATATATATATATATATATATATATATATATATATATATATATATATATATATAACCGAAAGATCTTTTGACTTCTATAAAAGGCTTAAGTCTATCAATTTTGTATACAAAAGTATTTTTCTTTGTACAAAAGACTCAAGTCGAAATTAATGTCCTGCAAATAGCATAAAAGACTATAAATTGGTACATTTAAATTACTATGTTTGACTTAAGCCCTTCATATCGGCGACTTTAGACATACATACATACATACATACACACACACACACACACACACATATATATATATATATGGGCTTGTGGCGGCCCTGTGGTACAGCGCGCGCTGGTTTTCGGTGCTGAGGGTGCTCGAATCGAATTCCGGCGTCGTGCCACGAAATATGCCTCTGTTTGTGCCATCCCTTCATAGGGGTTAATTCTGTCCGTCTATATGGTGCCCCCATAATTAAATGGACAGTAAACTGCAGCGTAGTATAGGCAAATGTTTGACGACAAGTGCCTCCGCTTAGATATAAATAAATAAATAAATAAATAAATAAAAAAATATACATATATATACATATATACATATATACATATATATATGTATATGTATATGTATATATATATATATATATATATATATATATATATATATATATATATATATATATATATATACCAAGACAGGAAAAATAAATTAGAGAGTAGTGCGAGGAATAATAATTAAACTAGGATTGACAAAGTGCACAATGTCTGCCAAATGGGCAGTGATTAAAGCAGTGGTTTTCAACCAGGGGTTTCCAGGAGCGCCTCCCCAAGGGCCGCACCCCCTATTGAGAGGCTTGAGTGGTATTCAAAGGGGGGGGGTAGCGGGTGGCATGTAAAAATATGTGTAGAATGTATTTTACTAGCATTTTTACTTTTTTAAGGACTTAACGTTTTTAAGGACTCAGGGGGGTGGGGGGTGGCGTAAGGTCTGAAGATCACCCAAACCATATCAATACGTTGAGAATCACTGACTTACAGCAACTCAGCGGTTACGCCTTGCCGAGAAGCCCATAAAATGGGCAAAACCCAGTTCCAAAGCTACTTATACGCTGTTGATGTATATTTTAGCTAAACGTAGGACTGCCCGGCAATATCTCAGATTGTATCTCTCTCGAAATATGATCCGGGTTCGGTTCCCCGTATTGAAAGTCGATCTTTATACTGAGCCTGATGACAACTTGAACGAAGTATATTTGAGCATTATGCAGAATATTAGCCTCTTTCTATATGTAATCACTAAATGAAGATTTTTATAAGTGAAGAAATTTTATAAGTGATTCATTTATGAAGTAATCTGTTCGACAAAATTGAAATCTTGCTTTTCTTTCTCAAGAACGCTTAATTTTTATTTTATTTTCTCTCAATAGATATGATTTGGGGATTGAAAAAGCCATGAAAATCAGTATAAATAAGCATAATAAATAAATAATGATCACTTCCAATATCAAGAGGAAATTTGGTTATTTTCCTTAGGAGCAAAGACATTAGCGATTATTCACAAGACCGCAAAATCGAGCCAACTTGGAGAACTGAAATGCTCACATGCGACATGTTACCGTCCTGAAAGTATAGATCGAAATCATAAAATTAGATAATACTCGTGAATCTGGTTTATGTTACCAGAGAGAAAATTAAAAATTTAGAAATGCAAAACAGGCTACCGTAGTAGAAAATATCTTTACTTTTCTATGATTTTGCATCATGTCGAAAACAATTTCGAGCCAAAATGCGCTTTAACACTTTGAAAGCCGGATACGAAACATTCCGTATTTTCGTTTACAATGCGGATTTCCGTTTTCACTTTGTCCGTGCATTGTCAGGACAATTTAATGCTTTTAGAGATTGTTTATATATGTGCGACGCATACCTAAACAGTTGTTTACTTCGTTATTGAAACTGACATTTTATTTAACTGTTTTTTATGTGATGATGCTAATAAACAGAACTGCTGATCACAGTGACCATAATCGAATGATGGGCATTATATAGAAATTTTTGAAAATTTTACCTCAGAGATATGAAATTTTGCATATATATTCATTAAAGTATAACTATATCAAACACCTTATAAAATTTTATAAATATTTAAAAAAAATTATTTTATATATTAAAAATTGAAAATTTTATTATGTTTTTTAAAATGCTACTTGCGATCCAGTTTTTAACTTCTCCCCTTAATTTTGCATTTGTATTGCTTTTAAATATATTTTAAACAGGGTTATGCATTATTTTGTCCTTTCGTTGGATAGTTAATTTTTAGGAAATATTTTTATGCTTGTACTCTGAATTTTCGTGAAATTTTTGTACTTTTCTACACTTAAGCTAAACTTTGATAATCTTAATGATGTCAAAACCTGAAATGGATACATAACTTTATTTTAATGTATAAGTGGAGTCTTTGTGATAAATTTTGTAAAATTTCGTAAAAAATTGTGACGCAAGGAGCATTTCAAATACTTGCGCATCTGGAAATGACTCATTTTGATAAAAAAAAAAGCCATTTAAAACATATTTTTTCCACTACCTTTAATATTTACCTTTTTAAATCCCCCAAGTTTTCATTCTAGTATTCATTACATATTTTAATGCATTTTACTCCAATATTTACATATTTTAAAAATATTAATACACCCCCCAAAAAAATCCAATTTTTGTTCGAATTTTGGTAATTTGAAAGTCCACTATCCCCTTAAATCAACGTTTTTTTTTTTTTTTTAAATTTCGACGACACCTTCGAATGTTATGTCACTTTCAGTGATGCCTAGTATACTTCACGAAACCGCCAAAGGTAGGTCACGCCACAGAAGTTAAGATGTGTAAAATTATTCCTCGCTTATAATGTTAAATTTCAATTAAATTTTGCAAATAAATAGAAATATATATATTAGTCATACAAAGGCTCAGGTTTAGGGGATGATTTCCTGTTAATTTCGTTCGGCTGTCTGTGCCATGTTCATGAAATTTACAATATTTTTTTTCTGTTGAATTATTTACATTGTAATAAGCTATAGGTATCTGTTTTTTCAGCATGAGGATTCGATGCAATTGCTCAATCTTTTATTGAAGAGTTTTAAATAACTCTTCCGGTCAGTTTATATTCGGTGTGTCTTTAATTGTGGTTTCTCATGTTGTATGCAGGTTTTACTAATGATTCTTTTGCTTTTCAGGTTACAAATTAATTTAAAATTTAGGAATGTATTTTCTATTGATTTTACTTTTTCCATATGGGGATTTCGGGACCTTGGGTTGTCTTTTGGCTAGACTTGTATCCTATTCAGAAAGATTCCCCTTGAGGAAACTGATTTGGTTACGCCTTCTGATGAAGACACCGGTCGGTTGCCCCATTATATGGTTTAGTTTTTGTATGTTCTATTACTGCTACATAATCTTGCATTTATGGTGCGTTTAGCTCTAAGTGCAGGATTTCTGCTTCTTTCGTTTGGATTTCAATGCCTTCTTCCTGTTATATACTATCTTTATTTTCTGTTGAATTATTTAGAATTTACTAGTTATAGTTATCTTTTTTTTTCAGTATGAGGATTTGTTTCAATTGCGCAATCTTTTATTGAAGAGTTTTAAATAAGTCTTCAATAAAAGATTGCACCGGTAGGTTTATGTTCGGTGTGTCTTTACCTGTGGTTACTCATGTTGTATGCAGGTTTTACTAATGATTCTTTTGCTTTTCAGGTTACAAATAAATTTTATATTCTAAGATTGTATTTTCTATTGATTTGATTATATCTTTCCATGTGGGGATCTCAGGGCCTTGGGATATCTTTTGGCTAGACCTGCATCCTATTCAGTAAGTTCCCCCTTGAGGAAACTGATTCGGTTACGCCTCCTTATGAAGACACCGGTCGGTTGCGCGTAATATGGTTTAGTTTTTGTATGTTCTATTACTGCTACAGAATCTTGCATTTATGGTGCGTTTAGCTCTAAGTGCAGGATTTCTGCTTCTTTCGTTTGGATTTCAATGCCTTCTTCCTGTTATATACTATCTTTATTTTCTGTTGAATTATTTAGAATTTACTAGTTATAGTTATCTTTTTTTTTCAGTATGAAGATTTGTTTCAATTGCGCAATCGTTTATTGAAGAGTTTTAAATAACTCTTCAATAAAAGATTGCACCGGTAGGTTTATGTTCGGTGTGTCTTCACCTGTGGTTCCTCATGTTGTATGCAGGTTTTACTAATGATTCTTTTGCTTTTCAGGTTACAAACAAATTTGATATTCTAAGATTGCATTTTCTATTGATTTGATTATCTCTTTCCATGTGGGGATCTCAGGGCCTTGGGACGTCTTTTGGCTAGACCTGCATCCTATTGAGTAAGTTCCCCCTTGAGGAAACTAATTCGGTTATGCCTCCTGATGAAGACACCGGTCGGTTGCCCCGTTATATGGTTTAGTTTTTGTATGTTCTATTACTGGTACATAATCTTGCATTTATGGTGCGTTTAGCTCTAAGTGCAGGATTTCTGCTTATTTCGTTTAGATTTCAATGCTTTATTCCTGTTATATATTATCTTATTTTTCTGTTGAATTATTTACGATTTATAAGTTGCTGGTGATGGTTGATCTCTTGTTGTAGTGAGCGACGCGAGAAGATTCGGCGGCGATTCTCTCGAAGATGTCGTTCACGAAAGAGTTCATGATCGACATGGCTTTGGAGGAGATACCTGTGTCGGGATGAATTTGTTTCAGAACTTTGTAGATGTAGATAGCGAAGGATTCCTTCCTGCGCTTTTTCCTCTTTTTCTTGTCGCCAGCTCTCACGGATTTCTGGGACGTTCCGGCCTTCTTGACGGCTTTTCCTGAAGCTTGGGGAGGCATAATTGCGACAAATGAGGATTTGTTTCAATTGTGCAATCTTTTATTGAAGAGTTTTAAAAAATTCTTCAATAAAAGACTGCACCGATAGGTTTATGTTCGGTGTGTCTTTACCTGTGGTTTCTCGTGTTGTATGCAGGTTTTACTAATGATTCTTTTGTTTTTCAGGTTACAAATAAATTTTATATTTTAAGATTGTATATTCTATTGATTTGATTATCTCTTTCCATGTGGGGATCTCAAGACCTTGGGATGTCTTTTGGCTAGACCTGTATCCTCCTATTCAGAAAGTTCCCCCTTGAGGAAACTGATTCGGTTAGGCCTCCTGTTGAAGAGACCGGTCGGTTGTCCCGTTATATGGTTTAGTTTTGTATGTTCTATTACTGCTACAGAATCTTGCATTTATGGTGCGTTTAGCTCTAAGAGCAGGATTTCGGTTTATTTCGTTTGGCTGACAAGCCTTCTTCCCGTTATATACTATCTTATTTTTCTGTTTAACTTTTTACAATTTACTAGTTATAGTTATCTGTTTTTTCAGTATGAGGATTTGTTGCAACTGCGCAATCTTTCATTGAAAAGTTTTAAAATAATTTAACGCTAGTGCAGATTTCCTGTTAATTTTGTTCGTCTGTGCCTTCTTCGTGTAATTTACTATCTTATTTTTCTGTTGAATTATTTACAAGGTATTAAGTTATAGTCATACAAAGGCTTGTAATAAATTAGAGTAGAAGTCACTTAAAGGCACTTTTATTCAAAGCACTTATAACAATTCAATAAATTGCATATTAGCAGACAAACTTTATTACAAAAATATGTAGTATAATTACTGGATTGGTTGATTGATTGGAATAACACGCCTCTGTTAGTATGTATACAACTTGAGACCTCTGGTACAGTGAAAATTCATGGCATACCGATCTACAGAGATCCATACCGGTCGCTAGACTTGAACCTGCATATTTTGAAATTATAGGATTTTGATACTTGCTGCATTTATTTATGTAGAAGCGCTGAATGTTATAATTCACCGCGGTGTGTGGTCGAAAGACAAGAGTAAAACTCTTATAAAAACTTCTGAGGCAAAAAATAAAAGCTTGAACACTAAAGTGGCGTAAAAGAAAATCTGTCTGTGTGGCCATTGATAGCGATCAAAAACTATAAATATTGCAAGATAGATGGTGACGTTATTTTATGACCTTTCTTTGACCATTATCTGAAAGTTTACAATAAAACTTTCAGATAATGGTCAAAGTTGCATTTCAAACGAAAAGTATGGTGGACAGGTACTTGGTAGAGGAACACGAGCAGAGAAATAAGGGACCAATTGGGGCAGGAACTGCTAAGAGAAAAGCATCCCACTGTCCAATGAGAGAAAAAGGGGCGGGCCAAAATGGCCTCGGTAAACGACTAACAGCCGCTCCAAGAAAAAAATACGAAAAAATGTCAACAGATTGCTCTGGCTGTTCCCTGGAGCTTGGACGATATAGAGTGCCGATTGAACTGTCTTGGAGTTTAGCGGAAGTTCCTGGAATCCTACATGATGATGCTGAATATGACATGATATGGGCCTCTGTCATCGAAGTCATTTAATCGCTATATTCTTCAGCAGTAGTAAGTGCCTAGCGATGAAATGACTTCGTTTGAACCCATTACTGTACATCAATTAAAATTTATTTAAATTTAAATTTTCTTTGTTTAATAGTAAATGTTTTGCCCGCGATTTAAATTTTCTGTAATATTTATTTTGACTTAAGCAGGTTAGAGTTCAGGAATACTTGTTCTAGGTATATTTATAGATTTAGTAGCACACTTAATAAAAAGACCGGAGTAAGTTGCATTTTTCTATTCATTGGAAACTTTAAAAAATAAAATATATTTGATAATTATCTCGAAAAACATTTACTTTATGATTATGAATTTATATTTATTGTAAGGTCCTATACCAAGATGTTTCAGCTTTTAAAAAATATTTCAAAGGAGAAACACACAAAAGTTTAGTTTATAAGAAGCAATTTTGTTCCAAAGCCTCTTTTTCCTAAAATATCTTACTTGGGAACACATCTTAGGATAAACTATATAAATGTTGCATGCTGTGCAGGCATTTCGAAATGGAAAAATTTAACATATCTAAAATATTTCCTTTTATCCCTCGTTTACAATGCAAATATTCGAGGAAAATCGGGAGATCTAGACAAACGTTTATTTTTAAAAAAGAATTGTAAGTGTGTTTGAAAGAAAAGTTCTTGGGAAAATTTCATAGTTGTTCCTTTACTTTGGAACACTTTCATGATATAGGTAGCATCAATCAGAATCTATAAAATTATTCCGATTTCTTATCTGGAGGGAAAATAAATATAATTACTTAATATGGATTCAAAAACAAATTATCATAATGGTTTAAGAAAATTTAAATTATCTTATGCGATGAATAAATCTGTTTGAACTCAACGATTTCAGTTATAGTACATTTTCTGTTCATTGAAATAACAGCACCAAGATGGAAATGTTGGATTTACCTAAAATTTGATAGATAGGTAGTCGATCATGACAAAAGCAGATGATTGAAATCTCAGCCTGATATACAAAGATGAATCACTTCCAATATAGGCTGAAATGGAACTCGGAGTAAATAATAGAAAGACTTAAAAAGGAAATCCAAAGCATTGTGTCGGTGAATTCAATCTGTATTGAATGATAGTAAATAATCATGCCTGGTCACAAAATATATACAACACTAGCTGAAAACCCATACAACGCTACGGAGTACATTCAAATTAAATACAACGGTCAATGTATGCAATTAATACCAATATATATATAATAAATACAACGATAAATGTATGTCGAATCATGTTTTTTGACGATTCTAGATTCAGTCCTGAGATCCTCGACATGGCAAACTTGAAGTAGATACAGAGGGAAACGGCACGTGAAAGTTTGCATAGTGGAGTGTCATATTGGTCCTAATACAAGCGCGATGGATCGACTTCATTTCCTTCACGCTCTCGCCTTAAACGGACCACTGGTACTAAGATAAATCAGAGGCACATCATGCAAGTCTTGGAAACAAAAAAGTCTTACAGCTCTTACCCACGATCCCTGAAGCTATTTTTCAACAGTACAATGCTCGCCTCCATGTCGTCCGAATAGCTCAATGGTTTTTCTCTGGTCAACAAGTACAAATATTTCCTTGTCGAGCTTGGTCACCTGATTTGTCCCTTATAGGAATTTAATGTGTGATATAATTCAACTAAAATTGGCCAACATTTTTTCACCCGCAGTCACAGCTATGGATTCATCTTGAATCTGATTGGAACAACATTTCACAGACACCCAACCAAAAGCTTTATCGCTTTGTGCCAAGCTATGTGTAAGCAATTATAATAGTTCCTAATGGTAGGCACACGAAATATTGAGTTTAGCATGTTGCCTTTCACTCACAGATCTGTAATATTCAATCATTGACACAATGATCCATTTGTTTTTAAAAATAGAGCATATTAATATTCTGGGGTGTTTATATTTTTTTAAATTAAGTTTTTTTTAAAAATTAACGCCAGTTTTAATTATCGATTACTTTTATTTTTAGCCGAACATTGTTATTCATACTTTTTGAAAACTGCAATCCTTGTTAAGAGGAACCCTAAATATCAGTGGTTCAAGCCTCCGTTCAACTGTGTAAGGCCTTGAGAGTGCTAGCGGCACATACAATTAAATGCTGATTCCGATCGTCTACAAAGACCCAGACGAATTACAGGTCTCGAACCCGCAGACATGATTACCGAAAGCAAATGGCAAGGGTGCTGGCTTAACCGTCATCGTACTGGTTATATAGCATAATAGCTGAAAGTGAGTAATTGTCGTTTGAAATGAATTGGCAAGAGAGTTAGTAATTACTAGTTTTACGTTGAGCGGACTCAAATGTATAGTAAGTACTGGTAGTTTGGATGTCTATATTTGGACGTTAACTTTATGGTAAAACCATAAGTCGTAAAGGATTTTGAACCTCCTATAACCACTTGATTTCGTAGATTTAACTCGTGATTAAAGTATGTTTATTTGGTTTGATTACGGCTGCAGCAAATGATCTAGAAGTCTGACTAGAAGAAGTCTGACAGAAAACGATAGAGTTTGGTGGAATACAGCGATGAATTATCAATAATAGAGGATAATCGCTAGATCTACAAGGTTATTCAAGTGTTAAAACATTAAACACGGTAAGAAATTATTTCGATTTCAATGAAATTTTTCTCTGGGAATACCTTCTAGTTTCGCTACTGGAAGCAATAATACTTTTTCAACGGTAGCAAACTCTATTTGAAAAATGTGATATTTAACTTATAGCATTTGCAGCGAAAGATCACAAAAATGATTTTTTTTCAGCATATCGCAAGTATCATCTCACAATGGATTGTTATATTACTCTTTATAAAATTTTTTTAATAATATTTTAATTGAGAATCAAAGCAATAAAAATACACAGTTTCAGACCTAATTTTAATGCAGAATTAGTGAATATCGATTAAATCAATTGAATGTTTCGGGCTCTGGATGGAATTGAAATTTCCAAAAGCAATTAGATTACAATACTAATATTCATTAGTGCACTTTATTTTGCCTGAAGGTTCCTACATACCTTCAGAGACAGGATAAAAAATCGATAAAGAATCTCATAGCTATTCCAAGTAATTGCACTTTTTCGTCAAGACCGATTCTTATAAGTTCCTGCAAATTAACATGATCAAAGAAAACGAACGCATATGGCACTGCTAACGCAGCAATTCTTTGAGAACTGTAAAAAGACGCCGAAATATCATATTTAGCTACTTTTCAGATAAACAGTATGAAACAAAAAAGAGAAGATAATTTTAATTGAAACTTGTTAACTAGTGTGAAAGGAAACACCAAGATAAAGGCCAAGGGAAAGATTAGAATTTACCTGCTTCAATTTCGTTAACAGAACCAATTTGATAACGGAGAGGGAAAAAAAAGAGAGCATTCGATTGTTTAAATTAATGAATTGACTCTCGTTACAGTAATTCCCTTTGTATAAAATTTTATTTTCGGATAAATAAACCGAGGCGAGTTCATTAATATTTCAAATAAAGTTAATTACATGTTAAAGAAAGCTAGCATAGGATGTTTGAAATATTGGAATCAACAAAGGGAAATTAAACGAAGCAAAGAAGAAAAAAAAAATTGTTTATGGTTTAAAATTTTTTTTAGTAAAGGATAGTATGTGCTTTTAAATTAGTAGTCAGTCCTTTCAGAAATAATCAGAATGCAGTTTAATTAAGAAATAATGTAGTAAATTGATGGATTGCTTAAAAATATTTAAAATAAAGATAATGCTGCTTATAAAATGTAATAAAATGATTGTATTTTTCAATGGATTGAATGCAAAGTCATTTTTTTAAATTGCATAGTACGAACTTTTTTAAATTTTCAACGAATAGCTCTCGGCCTATTGTGCTAAATTAAATTCGTTGTTTTAATTTAAAGGAAGCTTTTGTGAGAATTCAGTTCGAATAAAAAGCTGACGACTTTTAAAATCATTTGTCATAAGAACAAGAAAATATAATCAATTTAAAAAAATTCATTTTGTGTAAATTTTACTGACTTCGACTGAGCTGAATTCTAATTACGTAATTCAGTAAGGAAAATAAAGTCATTTGAGCGTAAAAATATTCCAGTATATATAAATTATATTCTCTAAAGTAAAAAAAAGTTTTTGTATCTTCTCGTGTATTACATTTTGCGTCTTTCTTATAAGACATTTAATGATATTCAATGACATCCTTACTTCATGCTGATTGCTTTGTTGCAGCCGTACCCTAGGTGTATACAGTGTGTGCCAGTTTGAGAAATGAAATGACTGCCTAATTTTAGCTGCCCGCTAAAAGGAATATATACTGTTTTCTAAGGGTTAACATTCAGCTAAACAATCCATATTAAATTTATAATTTGTCAATGCCTAATCTATCTACTTCCCTTATTATACAGCCCTGATGAAATTACTTCATTAGGCAACACTGAGAAGTATCCTATGGTTATATTTGTTTTGGTTTGGAGTTCTACGGTCATTTTGTGCTACAGGAGGGCTAATTAGACCGGGACCTACAGCTTAAAGCCGATTCCGAACGGGTACAAACATCCATGCTAAGAGTGGCACTCGAACTCAGACTCTGGTACCGAAAGCCAGCGCCCTTGCCATTTGGACATCGACCTCCCCTAAATGGTTAGGGACATCATGGGTAGCAAATGGGCACCTGCAGTAGATCTTTTGATGTGTTAAATTTCTACTGCAGGTATGCAGCTCCCATGTACTGTTGACTACCGTTCCATGGCCTACGGAAAGATAATTTTAAAAAATCGTAACGAAGCAACAGCAAATCATGGACTAAATAAAAATAAAGCGTGATTAATTTTAAAGTTTATTGGAACAAAAACACAATGCATTTTTATATTTTCTTCTCTCTTTATGGGAAATAAAAATATCGTAGTGGTTTTCACATATTGATTCTGTACAAAGAGATCACGGTTCGAATCCTACGCGAACGCCACTGAATGCTATAGTGTCTACGTCAGTATGGCAAGCTACATGGGTAGTTCGGAAGGTTCCTCCCCCCCCCCCCGTGGGATTTGCAAGGGTGAGGGGGAGAAAGGTACGAACTCCATAGATGTCTCCCCTTGTGGTAGTCGTTCTAAATTGAGGTGGCACAAAGCGGTGATATTGTGCTTGCCGCAACATCCCCTCTGATGTTGCTGCAATTGTGTAGATAAATGTGCTTGCCGCATAGGGAAAACATCTCCAATAGATGTGTTAAAGCATTTTCCGTTCAGGATGCATTTCAAAATAAATTTTCACTTATTCTATAACTTATTATATTTGGTAAAATAAAAGTTTTGAAATTCTGTGTCTACAATCAATAATATGATTTGACGTAACATTAATCCAGGTTGTTTCTTACCACGTAAAACACCCATTCGATTTTTCATATGAAAGCAAAGTTATGAACAGTAATAATCATTTATCCAATTCTTTATTTTCTGGAAGATACAAAAGAGGATGAAGATCTAAACAATGTATCATATCAAAAGAGTGCCTGAAATATGATCAGATTGATATTATTTTCAATCACTAGTAGATTGGTACATTAAATTGCTCTCAGTTTAGATCCCCCTCAAAATATTTACAGAGATAGATAATGGGTTTTCATGTATGACATCGTTACAACGGCCTTCTTTTTAGTTATTTGTTTATTTGAACTTTTGACTGATTCATTTTATCAAGTTTTACATCAATTTCTGTATCTGCGTATACATTGTTAATGATGGAAGTGCGTTTGGTTAAACTTAAAGGGATGTGTAAACAATTAACTGCTTAACATAAAAATATCCTTTTTATGAAATTTTGAAAGAACTTTTAGCATATATATATATATATATATATATATATATATATATGTCTGTGTGTGTGTGTGTGTGTATGTATGTTATGCCAAAAAACATTTATCATTCCCTGACTAAATTTGTCCTATAATTTACGAATTTTATTAACCCCTTTTATAACTTTTCGTAATTTTTATATTTACTCTCAGGTGACCTCTAATCTAACATTGTACATTGAGAAAATAGAGAGCATATCAGTTTTAAACTTGAAAGTGATATTCATATAAGGAAATGTGAGACTTCTAAACCTAATAACAGTTCTGACCACAGGAAGGGTTCATACCCAAAAGCCCTTTGGAGACTTTTGGGTATGAAGAGATGTATAATTGCTATTTTACGTTTGCTGTCTTCAGACAGAACGTGACGGTTCCTTGTTCAGGGAAGACCTCGTCATTCTTTCGGAATGACGTAATAAATAGATTTTTATTCACGAACCTGAGAATTTTATTGCAGGGTCGACGTTTGGCCACTTCGACCCTAAAACTACAATTTTACAATGTTTCTCAAGATTAAATATTTTAACCTTAATATATATATTATATATATATTATATATATATATATATATATATATATAATATATATATATATATATATATATATATATATATATATATATATATATATATATATATATAATATATATATATATATATATATATATATATATATATATATATAATATATATATATATATATATATATATATATATATATATATATATATATATATATATATATATGTCGGATTTGTTCTTCACGCCCATATTTTTAAACCATTGTAGTCCGAACTCCTCTTAGATTTACAACTGCAGTCGGCTCTCGAAAATCCTCATCTTCTTCTACCAGCAGTCAGATGTGGCGAGTAGCAACAAACACCAAGCCAAACTCTCCGAAATATTTTTATTAAATCACATTCTAAAACTCAGCTCCATAAATATTAAGTCCCATCCCTGTCCAAAACGCGTGTTCGCCAAGCGACACGTCTTTCCTAGTTGATCCTCCCGTTGTCTCTGAAGATTTCAACCCTTTGTGTCCAGCTTCTAGAAATACGGCGTATGCTCACAAGAGCTATTACGTCTACAGCGAAAGTGAGGCTAGGGCACAGTGAAGCTGTCAATCAACTCCAACCCTCTATCTATTTTTCCCGCAATACATCTTTTCTCCGATACTTCGTAAATTAGTAGAATTTAATTGATAATTCCCGTCTTTTCTAGCAAAACCCCTTTTAAAGTTTATTACGGTTAGCCCCCCATGATAATTCCTTGCACACACACACATTATATATATATATATGTATATATTAATATGTGTGTGTGTTAGTTATCATCTATATATATACAGTGGTGCCTTGACTTACGAGTGTAATTTGTTCCGTGACGGAGCTCGCAACTCGAAATACTTTTATGTCAAATCAATTTTCTCCGTTGAAATGAATTGAAATGTCATTAATCCGTTCCAGTCCCCCCTCTCCCCCCAAAAAACAGCAATTTTTAAATACTATATATCGTATAAAATACGATATGATAGACTGTACTGCAATAAAATGGTTTTATTAAGTATAGTGTATATCATTTACTGTGGAGATCAGACAACTTGAATGTGCTGACGGAGGTGGAGAAGAAAGGATGAAATGAATAATTGATTCTTATTCGTGATTTTTTCCCTTTTCACCACGCTTTCCCCAGTTTCGTCATCAGGAGTAAAAACACTTGTCCTATGAGGTCTATTACATCTCCCCTTCCAGAATGTTTTTGAAAGGAGAGGTTGAACGCTCTTCGGTTTCGGAGGACGATTCAAGTGTGAACGGAGCAAGATGCCCCGTGAGAGAGTTAATCTCTCCGTTTAAGACTGGAATGTAGTCTTAAATAATATGCATAACTAGCTAAAAACCCGCGCTTCGCTACGGAGTACATTGAAATTAAATACAACGGTCAATGTATGCAATTAATTCCAAAAAAAAATAATAAATATATATATATATATATATATATATATATATATTTATAATAAATACGACGATCAATGTATACAATTGATGTAAAAAAAACATATTTATAAAAAAATCGTAAGGGATATTTTTATAGACAAAATAAAGTCCAATCGTCTGCCGCATTAGCAAGAAAAAAATATTTTTTTGTCTTTTTTTTTTTGGGCACGTGACGATAAATTTATTTAAAGTACCAGAAAAAGAAATCACGTGATCAGCATTTAATAAATTAAATTCTAAAAATTAATCTTTAAAAATTCACCAAAAATCAGGAAATGGAGTTAAAAATTCGAAAAAAATTTCATTTTGAAGGAATTTTTATGATCTTTCTCGTGATATAAATTTTATAACCCTCAATGTATTATTTTAAATGCAAACGTAAAAAAAGTTTAAAAAACAGCTTAAAAATTTAATTTTAAAAAATCTAAGAAGAATTTTTGAAAAATCTTTCTTAGTGCACCCCTACACTATTAGAAGAATCGCCATGCAAAATTTCAGCCCTTTAGGTCCAGCGGTTTGGTCTATGCGTTGTATGTCAGTCAGTCAGTGAGTGAATGAATGAATGAATGAATGAATGAGTCAGTTACGGAACTGTTTTATATATATAGATAATTGTACATATAGGTTGTAAATATTATAGGTTTATCGTGTGCTCATTTGACGATAACGTTACATGACGTTCGCTCCGGAAACTAGCGATGAGGTATCTGAAGCTGGTTTGTAACCCGAATTTTAGCTCGTAACTCAAGGCAAAAAATCAGCCGAAAGACTGCTCGTATAAAAAAAAACCCTTAATTCGAAGTACTAATAAATATATATATATACAGAGGCTGTTCGCACATTTTTTAGAGGATTTTGGTAAGCGGTAATAAAAAATCGTTTGCTGCAAAAGAAATAATTGCAATTGTACTGTTTTTAAATGTCAAAATTATCATCTGCGGCTTGAATGTTTTGTTTTTATTCAAAATGGCTTTTTTAACAAAGCAGTGGTTCGAAGGCTACATTTATGCTCTTTCCGAAGAGAAATATGCATACTCCGTTATCAAAAAACGATGTGAGAGTCATGGTTTTGTGATATCTAAAGAGTCGATAGGTAATATCGTCAAAAAGAAAGGAAAAAAACGCCAAATTGGAGCCTCAAGTGGGACAAAAATTCCAAACAAGTATCCAAGGAAGAAACGGACATCTTCGACTATTGCAAAGGTACGTTGTTTAATGTTAAAAGAAAATTCCCCTAGTCAAAGGACAGTTGCAAAATCATTAAAATACTCGGTGTCCACTGTAAACAAAATGATAAACGTTGATTTAAATCTTAAGAAAGTGAAAAAACGCAATGTGCATTGTCTTCTTCCAAATCATATCGCTGAACGCAGGACACGCTGCAGAATTCTATATGAGAAACACTTATCCAAAGAAAAATGGAAAACAATTGTCACAATAGATGAATCATGGGTGTATTTAAATGATTGCAACAAAAAAAGAGCCATTTATTATCATAAAAGGGGAGAAAAAAATTTAAGTACATGGTTCAAAGAATCGAAAGAAAGTTTTTCTAAGGGATTCATGATTGTTGCTGGTTTTTCTTATAATGGCAAGTTAAAAATAAAGAGAGTGGGGAAAAATGTCAAGATTAACTCCAAATACTATCAGGAACATATTTTATCGCCAATATTTCTGAATGAAATACCATCGCTTTACCCACAGTGCTATCAATCTATGAGACTCCATCAGGACAAAGCTAGCAGTCACACATCAAAATCCACTGAAAATTTCCTAAAATTAACGGAACAAAAAACTGGTATCAAGGCCAGAACCCTTCACTGATATCCCTACTAAATCTCCTAATGTATCACCTATGGATTTTTGTGATTTCGGACTTTTAAAATCTGCATTATCTAAACATCGTCCCAAAACCCTTGCAGGACTCTGGAAAGCTGTTCAGGAGGAATGGGATAGAATACCTCTTCTGACACTTCAAACGGCATTATTATCCTGGAAATTGAGGTGTCGAAAGATAATTCAGAATAAGGGATGTCAAATAGAACATTTAAAACACAAGAATTTTATGTAATTTAGTTTTGTGAATACAATGTACATCGTCTAAAAAATGTGTGAACAGCCTCTGTATATATATAAAAAAGCTCGTCTGTTTGTTTGTTTGTCCTATATAGAATCCCAGACTATTTCACCTACTGAGAGCACATTCGGCACAGTTAATATTTACGACCTGGGAAAGGTAACGCAGCAAAAGCGAAATTTGGGGCTCAATTAGTTTTTTTAATTAATTTTTTAATGATTTTTTGTATCCCTAAGAGGTGCACGTACCATTTAAATGTGGATATAGCCCATTCACCACAACACTTTATTCACCAAGAAGAGTATTTCTGCAAGCTAAAAGCTGGGTGCTGCGTTATCAGTCAAATTCCGATGCGCGGGGGAGAAGAGGGTTCATACAATAACACAACTTTCCCGGCTCTGCTTTGTGTCCTTTGTTATTTGCAGTTTTCTCATTGCATGAACCGATTTACAATTTGCTTTTTCTACGGTTTTTGGCCTTAGGAAAATTAAAAACCTAATTTCAATTTGCTTTTACAACGGTTTTTGGCCTTGGGAAAATTAAAAACCGATTTACAATTTGCTTTTTATACGGTTTTAGGCCTGTCGACAATAAAAAACCGCCACACCAAAGGAAGGAAAATAGGCTTCATGCGGATACCCGTCTTACATTGATTAAATAAAGGGGATAACGCATCTTGCACTTTACCTCTTTGGTGATGTGGAAAAAAACTGCGTTCTTAAGGGAAAAGTAAATAATAAAGGCAAATGTAAATTATAAAACTTATTTCTAATTAAACAGTGGATAAAAGAAATCTAATTAAACAGTAAACTTATTCTATCTAAACGTGCGAATCCCGCAACACCGTGTTATTAATTATCAATAAAATCAGACGAAGGTTCGCAGGCTCAAAGTTTCTTTCTTACTTATTGTTTGTATATCATTTCAGTAGAAACGCGCTAAGCGCATTCTGTCTGGCCAGATGAACATGAAGAGCGGGGTGTGCAGCCCAGTACTTTTTTGATGGAATGCATGAAAAAATTTATACATTATATCTACCCGGGCAAAGCCGGGCAATAATGCTAGTATATATATGTTTGTATAGCTTAGCAGTGAAATCAAAATGGAAGAAAGGATTGTAAACTTCCCTCGTGATGTCTTCCTCTGTAAAACCAACCAGTAAATCCGACATCACAAGCCGAATGTATAATGTTTCTATGTAGTATGGTCTTTGTATGGATCAGATCCAACAGAAGTTTCTAACGGATGATAATATTTTGCACAAATACAATTATTATACGCTTAGGGTTCGTTCATTAAAATGCCTTTAAAAAGATAAGAGTCCCAAATTTAAGTGCAATTTGTAAAACATCTGCGCATATGACTTACGAAAGTGAATACATTCATTTATTGATGCTCCTAAATTTTTCTACTCGGAAATCTAACAATGAAAGATAAAGAGTTTGAAAATGTTTAGAAAATAAATGTTAAAAAAAAAAATAAAGCCAGTAAAGTTCAGACTGAAAATCACGTGTTCCACCCAGTATGTCTTGTTTGCATTAAAAGAACAACAAAAATGCGCATCCATTCCTCTCTCCTGCAAACAAGCAATTTTCTTTCTTAATCCATCCATACCTTGAATGTACAGGAGAAACATTTTGTAAAGTTTTCTAAATTTTAGCGAGTATTTTTAAGCCAAATAGAATTCGGAATGAATGCTTTCAAAATTGAAAAACTTTGCATTTTCGCTGTTTTTTTTTTCCTTTCTAGAATACAGATATCTTAGAGAAGTATTGGTAGTTTTCCAACATGCATTTGTTATGTGTAAGGTCTTAGGCACTAAAGTTTTTTGGTAATGTTCCATGTTATGTGTATTCAGATACTTTATCCTGTTTTTTTTTCATTACAACAGCTATAGCAACAAAATACTGGGCAAATAAAAAGCATTCAGTGAAAAAAGGCTTTTGTGTATATTATAGTATATCTTGTTTCAAACTGTATTCGCTATCAAAAGAGCAAGTGATCAAACAAACATTAAAACATGATTCAAACCAATGAAGCTTGTTTCAATTACTCATATGAATAAATTAATTTAAATAGTAAGTAATTTCTCATAAAACTGAACTAGTAGAAACTACAAATATTTATTTTACTTTTTATTGAATAAGAAATTTAAGTCTATAGGAAATATGTCAGCATGAAGAAACTCCAGAGCGGACGTACGCACACACACACGCACACACACACACACACACACACAGATATATATATATATATATATATATATATATATATATATATATATATATATATATATATATATATATATATATATATATATATATATATATATGTACCTCGGAGGTACAGAACACTGTCCCAACGTTTGAATTTCCCAGGAGGGCTTGAAAAAAATCCACTTACTGCTTTTTTCTCCGACACAACGGTATGCCATTTTCGATGGGCAAGGTCTCTTCTGTATCAACATTTGCGTAACAGCTTTTCTCTACTAAAAATAGTGCTAAGAAATGAAGGAATAAAGTTAAACAGTCTATTTTTCAGAAATGGACTAGGTGTCCTTTACCTACAGACACAGATATATATAGTGGAATCTCGATCGATCGTTCCCCGAATCATCGTTTACCCGTATGTGTCGTTTATTTCACCCAATCCCGATGATCATATTACTTTGTTATGTTCCCGAATTTATCTTTCAGGTCAGTCGGTCCCTTGAAAAACGATAGATTGAGATTCCACTGTGTGTGTGTGTGTGTGTGTGAAATCATAATTCCTCTAACATTTTCACGGAAATTATAACTGAACTATTGTTCTACTACGGAATTCTTAGAATTAAGTAGAACTGGAGTTACTTAAAAAATTTCAATATGTTGGTGTTGTTGTTACATATGGTGGACTGGAACTTAATACATACAAGTTTGGCCTCTCACCCAACATTAAAAAAATATAAAAATACAGAACAATAAATAGAAACTAGAAGATACGATCAAATGGCCTTAAAACCAGTTATAAACATTAACGTTCTAGGACAAAAAGTTAAAAAGCCAGAAGTACAATAAATGAAGACCGTGAGATCAGGACATAAGTTCTTTAGCCTTCCAATAGAGAGCACATAAATTACCATTCTGCCGTAAGTTAAAGTCTAGTTTCGAGCAAACAAAACCTTTAATGTTGATTTCGTAACTTTGGACCTCGGATAACTGGTGTCAGTTGGTTTTGTTTATGGAATGGGACGACCATATTATCTTGTACGAGAAGCAAGACAGACCGGTAGCTACATCAATTTCACGACAGCCCCAAATCAACACCAAACACTCATTGCAACAATGGAATAAAAGCTCACAAACCCTATCATCCGCAGGAAAGGATCCTAGCCGATCGTCTCCAGTCCTGACAAATTCGTAAATGACCGGGATATTCGCTGATGAAAAAGTGCTTAAGAAACTTCGCTTCGGCGAGATGGTTCTTGACAACATAAAATCTGTAATTCAAAGAGAATGCTAAATATACAGTCGAAAAGCTTTGTGTTGTTTCAGGACAATGCCTGTCATCAAACTACTGTCTGTACTATCACGGGCTACCAAAAAAAAAAAAAAAAAATTATTATAATAATAAGACTTAAGGCACTGCATCATCTTCCTTGGGATCCAGATTCTTTTTTTTTAACTGTCACCTGATTTGAGTATTTAATGACTCTTAAGGAGACATGGATCTTGTTATGGAACAGCAAGTAATTTTTTCCTGTAGGCATAAAGAAACTTTTCAGAGATAGGCCAAATACGTGGAAATAAAAGGGGGAGGGTCTTTACATAACAATAATCTTATTGTGAATTCTATATTAAGGCGATGCATTTAACTCTCGTAATGTGAATAATTATTTACAAGCCGCGATATGAAACAACTAAAGAAATTGTGCGTGAACAGTGTCTCGAGAATCGGTATATTAATATTGAAATCGACAATGCAAGTTTTCACACTTTCGATAAAATAATTATTATAGATCTCTTCCAGGCCCTGATTTTCCATTAGGCCCGGTAAGCCCGGGCCTAGGGGCCCCAAAAAAATCTTAATTTTAAAAGGGAAAAAAAAAATCCCAATTCCTTTTTTAAAATTTTACCTTTTTTAATAGCAATTTTATTATATACCCTTTCAAATTACTTCAAATCTATTATTATCTGATGATAACATACACATGATTGGTTCATCATATGTATGCTATAGTGTATATAAGGGATTAATAAGTTTTTCTGGTTGCATTGTATTAGTGTTTTAATGATGAAATTAATATGTTGTATTGCATTTCGTTATTTGATAATGTTCTAGGCTTCTACGCTTCAAATAGCCAATTCTTGGTAAAATGGTACTTTCAGAATGATTCATGATTATTTTTTTAGTGTGTCAATTTTGGAAATTTTCGCCCATATCAGAGTTGTGGCTATAGTCAAGAATTTTCTAAATCGGGCCCTGCATGTATGCACTGTATTTATTTTGGAATCACAGACAATACAGTCATGCCAGAGTCGCAAATTTATGACAGAGTTGTATCGTTAAAAGAAATTTATTTGTCTGGGATAAATGATTGCTTTCTATGAACCCAGTTAACTACTTTGCGACTAAAAATTAACGTGTGAAGAAAGGCGTCTGGTCAAATATTTATTCTAGAAAGTTATTTTTGAGATTTGAGTATTCCGAAACGACTGAATTATGACTAGGGAAAAACGAGTGTAATAATCTCAAAATATTTTTTTAGGATTCAGATGGTATTCATACACACACGCACGCACGCACATATACGCTATTCCATTTCCGCATTTTTAATAATCTTATAGTTCTGATAAGTGATTTATTCATTGTATATTTCGATGTGCTGTAAACAGAACGCTTTTTTTTCTCATCCATATTTTCCACATTTCATAGGTATTTTTATATGTTAACTATCAATTAATTTTGTCAAGTAAAGGTTTTAACAAAGGACCGAAGTTGTTTCTGGATCTTCTTTTCTTCCAGTTTGTGGATTGTTCATTAAAACAGAATAACTAGCTAACGTAATATTCAGTTCCGATAAGAATAAATGCACCGCTTTTCATTCTAGACGACGATTTTTCCTAATGCTTGTTATACATTAATTGAAAAAATTACTTAACTTTGTAGCAACTTTGAGACATAACATATTCTCTAAAATGCGTCACTTAATATGCAGTTTTGATCTAAAATTAACTATCTACCTATTTGGAAAAAAATTTGCGTAGACTTTCTTCTATTTGAAGACAATATCTCTATTAGTTAGTTGTCTAATCCTAAATATTATCTTGAGGTTAGATAACAAATTAATCAGTTCGATGCAGTATAAAATATTTTAATAGTTAAAACTATATATTTTCATTTGAAGCTAGTGAGAGAGTCTGAACATTTTACATTTCCTATTTGTGTAAAAATATAGTTTACTCTCATACAAAAAGATGCAAGAATTTACCGAGTAGATCAGAGTTACCGGGAAATAAATATTTATTGTGCAATTTAAATTTTTGCTTTCCACCCTTAATGCATTGAAATGTACGTTTTGACTAAAAATAAATTATACCTTCGGAGAATTTTATATATTCCATGCAAGTTGTAGCACTCTTAATGTTTCTAAAACATTACAATCTACAAGAGCAAAAATATAGCAAATCAGTGAATGGAAACTTTGTTGGAGAAAAGCAACTGAAATTGTCTTATTCAAAAAACTATATAATTGGGGGAAAATATTTTACTTGAAAACTTAAACTGAGCAAAATTTCAACACATTTTAAAGACTTTCAGGTTTTTAGGGGATCTAAGCCAAAGACTTTACCCTTAGAGTGGTTATTTTTTATTTTTTTTTATACGTAGTAAAGAGAAAATACGAAGAGAAAATTTGCTATCAAGAACTACTGTGGAAACATGATTACGCTCTTTGCATTTATTTTGTTACTATTCAGGCAATCTGACTGCATACTGTATGTATATGGTAAATTCAGATTAAAAATTTTAGGTTTTTTAAATGATATGGAATACGCAGGGAGCATTTTGAAATATGCTAGGATAATGTCGCCCAAAAATTTTTTAAGGCATTGTTCTGCTAGAAATACTTATTTTTGAATTCAAAGAGTCAGTAGTAGGAATTCATAGTAGTAAAAAAGAATATTAATTATTCTTATTCTGTATATAGAGTTGAAAATTGAAAATTTAAAAAAAAAAGCAAAAAAAAGGGTTGAATGTTTTTTGCTTCCTTTTGACCAGAATAAACTGAGCTTAGTACGCGAAAGTTACGCATTACTAGAGTTCTTATAATTTTTCTGGGTATTCCTTGATTAGTTCATAATGTGATCGCCTAATACAATGATTCTCAACCGGTGGTATACGTACCCCTTGGTGGCACGCGAAAATCTGTAAAGGGTGCGCGGTTAACTGCCAAAAAGTATACAAAATTATATTGATACATACTAGAATTTAATTGTGACAAAAGTTTGAGTAATGATTTAAAGCTGAAAAATATCAGTAAACCAGCAAGCAAGCACGTTTGCTCGTTATTACTGTATTTGTGGCTGGAGTAAATTGGAACCGTAGTGTGCAAGTATGCAACACAGATTCACAGACAGGTAGAGCAACGCTGGCTACCGGCACACTGCAGCAACGACGAGTCAACTCCACCGCGTTTTCGGCCACCGTGCATTCATTTCCCTCTTTCGCCATGCTGTCTGTGTCTGTTTAGTCATTATTAACTGTTCAGTCTCAGTTAAGTTTCCAGTTTCCAATCTTAATTTGTGCGTGGACATATTACAGTAGTAATAGTTAAAGGTCGTATACTTTGAAAAGTGTTTATATTTATTAATTTACGACGATGGATAAATGGCTTCTTTGTACGTAGACAGTTAAACATTAACTAATATAGCACATATTAATAAAACTAAAGTGTTTTTGTTGGGGATACGCATAGTCAATGATACACAAAAAGGGGTACGTGGGTTGAAAAAGGTTGAGAACCCCTGACCTAATAGATAGATCTAAAATCCTAAACTACACTGCTCAAAACAATTAGGGGAGCAAGCAAAGAAGTTAAGAAAACCGTGCGAGACAGCCACGTATTGGCATAAAATGGATAGTACACGCGTATCAATGCGCAATACAGAAAAAAAGACGTAAAAAATTGTAATTAAGCTTTAATTCTTTGACAATATGGAAAAAACATGAAAAGATGATTTAGGGCAAAAATTTGGTTACATGCAAACAATAAAAAAAGGATTATTTAGAAATCATGCAAGATTTTTAAAATGGCGTGTGGTCTCCTCGAACAGCTAAGACTGTTGCACACCTTTTTCCATGGATGCGATGATGTTATCGATAAGACTTTGGGGAATACTGTTCCACTCCTCAAGAAGTGCAATCTCCAAGTCTCGGAGAGTAAAAGGAGGCCTTGGTCTCGCAGCAATGCGCCATCCGAGCATGTCCCAAACATGCTCGATTGGATTCAGGTCAGGAGAGCACGCTGGCCATTCCATACGCTGTATTGTTTCAGCTTCAAGCATGTTCTCCACAAGACGAGCTGTATGTGGTCTGGCATTATCATGCTGGAAAACAAAGGAGTTTGAAAGTATTTAGTTTATTCTTTTGCCCTTAGATGTCAGCCAAATGTAATCGTATTTTGAATAGTTTTGTATTCATAGATTGGCAACTCATAGTAATGTTTTGTCTTTCAGCAGAGTTAATTTTGATTCGATGTAAGACGGTTGTGTTCTATTTAGCTGCATGCTAAGATTAGCATTGCGATGCTCTTCTGATTTTCTATCTACGTTTATGTGTGAAAATAAAGTACCTTGTCTTTCTGTCGTCACGCCAGATAATTATTTGCAGCCGTTGTTTTTATATTTCCTGAACTTTAATCCGAAGATTTGAACACATGGCTCCCGCGAATCAAAAGGAATCTCCAATGGCTGCAGCGTAAGGTATGCTATGAGGTATCAGTATCTCGTCTGTATACCTTCGGGCCGTAAAAGTACCATTCCGAATGATATGCAGGTCCGTACGTCCACCTATGCTAATTCCACACCATACCATAAAACCAGCTCGTCTGTATTGTTACCTATCACGAACGAATGTGGGGTTATTTCGAATGCCCCTTTCCCTCCATACCAAATCACGTCCGGTATCACACTCCAGACTGAATCGGGACTCGTCTGTAAACAGCACTTGGCTCCAATCATGTTGCTCCCAATCTCGATGCTCAGCAGCCCATCTTCTTTGGGCCGCACGGTGGCGTGAGTTCAACGAAATACAGACCATTGTACTATGTGCATAGAGACCTCCCTGATGAAGCCTATTACGTACTGTTTGGCTGGACACCCTTCGTCCTGTTGCCAAGAGCAACTGTCTTTGCAGCTGAGTAGCATTGCCTGTTCTGTTTCGACGAGCTGTTAACAGTATATACCGGTCATCAGTTGCTGTAGTGGCGCGTGGCCGACCTTGCCCTGGTCGACGTCTAACATTCCCTGTTTCTTGAAATCGATTCCACAGTCTTGCAACGACACTTCTGGCGACTCCAACAGCGTCCGCGACATTACGTTGTGTTTGCTCAGATTCAAGTTTGCCTATAATACGCCATACCATGGATTCCGGTAAATCACGTTGTTGAGACATTTTCAAGTCACCTTTTCTCAAAAAGAATAACTGAGCAATCGAATTTCACAGTTAAGGCAGGGAAACAGACGTTTCTGCAACATCCCAAATTTGCCCTTATGTTCTTTTTCTGTTTTTTGACGTCATGAACTTTGATTTGCATATGAAGTTTTCTTCTTCTGTTTCATGCTAGGCATTAAATTATGGAGAATTTATTTTATGTTTCTTATCGGTGTAAGTATTTGCGTAATTTCGTTAAAACCATGTGCTCACCTAATTGTTTTGAGCAGTGTATATACGTGCCACACCTTGCCACTTAAAGGCCTGTGCCAAGCGCATAATTGATCCTTGAATTTTATAGACACAACATTGAATGACATCCAGTGTGCGTGTTGTCATTCTGCCAGAAGTGCGGTTGCGTGACGGCGCGTCGCGATTCTGTTGTGCATGCCTTTCGTGCAGGATAGACTTTGAAGTTCTTTAATGACTAAAAATCCTCATGTACTTTCTGTTACGTCTTCAATTAAATTTTAAGTGTTCTACCTGTGAAGGATAGTCTCATTTTGGAAGACTACGATCATTAACCATATGTCTCGACAACATTTTACAACTTTCATAAGGGTTTTCGTTGGAAATTCGTTGGTTGCAAGTTGCTTCAAAGTACTTTCGAGATACCCAATAAATGAATGATATATTGCATTACAGTGTTTAATATATATATATGTGTGTGTGTGTGTGTGTAAGTAATAAATTAAGTATTAGGCCCTCCATTCTAGCATTTAAAATCCCTTTCCTAAGTCCAATTCGCAGTAATCTTAATTTATCCCTTAAAAGCCCTTAGCAAAAGAACTTCCCATTAATAGCAAGCGTTGCATTCCTACATGTGTATACGTCTGGAGAAAGGCGTGGGTTCGCATCGCCAGCCCCAATATTCTGCTGACAGTACAAAATAACAGCCACGTGTTTTTTTCGCCTCTCGCGCTTAAGGTTGAAAGGTGGTATCATCGCTTCCGAGCATCTGAAATGGATGGACATACTTTTTATAGCTGTAATAAAGCCATTCGACCCGACTGCTTTTAATTTTTTATCCCTGTCAGGTTGAGTCTAGCTCCAGCCATGTAAATATGAGCTAGTTTTCCTTTTCAGGTTGCATTTTAAGGAAGAATGTAAGGGATATATTACATATATATATATATATATATATATATATATATATATATATATGTGTGTGTGTGTGTGTGTGTCTGTGTGTGTGTGCGTGCGTGTCTTCTGTGCTTAATTTTAACCCTAATTAAATCTAATTAATTATAGTTTACGTCCCTAGCATTACTTACACGCGCACACATACACATATATAAGGATTTTTATTTCAATGAACACTTTTTTTCGGATTCTTTTTTACATTCTCCCTAGAGTTTTTACCTACGTTGCGAAATCCCTCTTGTTGTGAATTCTATCCATTTACGTTTGAATGATGAATGATTCTTATAAATGCTAAAGCAAATTCTTATAAATGTTGATATACCTTTCCAGTTCACGAGAAAGATTTTAAAAGCAATAGGCACTTACAGAGAATACCTACGGATTTCATATATAAGCTTACGCGAAAAGTATTTACTGAATTACATTTGATCTTTAAAATCCCAAAATAGAGTTTTTCTCTCAGAAAAAAAGGAAGATTTTAAGTTAAAAATTTTCGTTTTATTGTTTAGCATAACATAGAAAATTTATACTTCACTAATTGACATTAACGTTTTAATAAGAAGTAATTTTAATAAAACCTTGAAACGTTATTAATAAGACCGAAAATACATGCCCTTCAAAAAGTCTAATTAATCTTTTTTGGTGTAAGGCTTGAAAATGCTACACAAAATCTTGTTACTATACGAGATTTTTAAAACGCGAGCAAATATTTACCTGTGTTTTTGAATTGACTTTCTTTTAAGGAAAAATTTCCAGTTCTTCATATTTAAGCTGTACAGGGAAATGCAAGTTTTAGAGGGAGGAAAGTTAAGTCAACATTATTAAAAATAAAGAAAAAAAATCTCTAACAGTGTAAATAGACACGACGCTGAATTCGAAGTTGAAACTTAATTGAATAAACTTTTCAGAATAATAATGAGGGGGATTTATTTTGGTTTTCTCTGGTAATATATTCGAACTGTGAATTGCTAGTGTCGCATAAACTTCAAATCGTATTTACACTTTATTACGGTGACTATTGAGCCAAACCTAAACATTATTTTTCTAAACTATAAGAAGCTCCTGTGTTTGAAATAAGAAATGTAGAATACAGATTTTTTGGAAGAAAAGTTTTGTAGGAGGGATTTGCATAAATGATTGAGCCACAAATGGAAAACACGCTGAGTTCGAAGTCACTGAAGACCATCACTTCAGCTTTTCTACTTTTAATTACGGGTACGAGCACAATGCAGAGGAAAACATACTCTGAACGATGTACATAACAATTAGATCATATTACAGACAAAGAAAAAGTATTTCCAACTTGTACCAAATGTTCCAATGGTCAAGCCACTCTGGTGTTCGGTATCATGGACCTAATCTAGCTCTGCTGGGTGACAAGGATCAGCAACAACAACACAGATTATATTAGAAGACATGTATGGCGACACACTTTGTTGAACTCACAGCCTGATATAGGTGGCGCTAAAAGTCAATGAAAATTACTATTAATTGCATCTCAGTGAGTGGAAATTACAGGTAGTAGCATCTGTTACAAATTTCATTATCTGAACTGTACTTTTTTTCTCAACGTAATGGCCATTATTCTGGTGATATATTTCATCTTCAGATCATGACTGCAAAGTGTCTAAAAGTGTGCTACAATAGTTTAATCCCGAATAATATATATTTTTCTATATTATAAGGGAAAAATTTCGGCTCTAAATTAACTTTAAATTCAGAAAACAAACGCAATTTTTATGGAACGCTTCTTTTATTTCCATCTCTAATTATGATTTGAGCTCTTGGTGAAAGCAATGCTAAACTCAAACCTAAACCTTTTCTGAATTACATGCAATTAAACCTCAGAACAACATAGACAAGTTATTTCTTAGTAACATATTTCCTACTTAAAATGTAATTACATAATGTTTTTACATTTGGTTTTAATACTAATATCAGTTCTTGCGTCCCGGTTATAAGTATAGGGTGTTCCAATAAGACCGGCTGATTTAGTTTTTGAATTAAACACATTATTTATTTGAAAAGTGATAGTACTTTTATTTCATTGCATATACAAATGTTCATATTATGTATGAAACAAAAAGCGCACCACGGCTCTCATTGCAAACTCTTTCTCTTTTGATGAAATTGAAGATAACGTCGTTGCATAGCGTCAGATTTAAATTTCTCGCCATTTTTTTAAATTAAATTGACAGCTCTAAAAATATGTTTCATCTGTCATCCTTGCTATTAGTAAATATGGAACGCTACATGAAAAAACAACGCGTTTATATTGTTAAAACTCATTATAAAAATGGAGAAAGATTTGCTGAAACAGTTCATAAACTTCGTGAAACTTTTGGTCGAAATAATGGTCCAAATCTGCCGTTTGCTTAATGTAATAATCCGAACATTTGTACTTTGCAATGTAATAAAAATATTATCACATTTAACTCTCAAACGGTACAGTGGTTTGAGACGAAATAGATGGTACGGTTGGGTCAGATCCGACCTGATCTCTTTTTTGATGAAATAAGGGTATTTTTGGTAGGAATAAGTACACAATAAACATTTTTGTTGTATAATAACATTTATTGATAATATTTTGCATTAAATAAAACCTTTTTTATAGAAAAAAATGACAAAGAACTGTAATTTTGTTAAACAAAGAAATTCTCTTTGGCATTTACGTAAAATGTTGTATATATTAGATCTAATATGTAATTTAGTCTATCTAGTTTTAGACATTGATGAAACCAACTTTCCGAGCACAATAATGTAAAAAATAATATATACTGACATTTTTGACCTTTGAAATCGGAATAAAAAATTTAAAAATCTGAAATAAAAAATTTTGAAAAATGACTAGTGATGATGAATAATGTTTTTTAACAAAAACACTCACATTTACTTTTTTCTATATCTAGTAGGGTGGTCTAGTAGGTCTATCTGGTAGGGTTCCTTGTCAATTTGATCTCTTGAAATGAGAGGGGAGAGTACGGGAGGGGGAAGACACACCCTTGGGTTGGATCCGACCCCCAATGTACCGTTTGAGGGTAAAATAAATTATGGGTTAAATTCAAAATCTAAATCTGGCTTTCTTATTCGGACATCTTTTATATTAACTATTGTATCAGTATCAGGGCCCAATTTAGATAATTCTTGACTAAAGGCACAACTCGGGATGGGGGGCCCCCTAACACTGATGCGGGAGTAACATTTCCAAAATTGAAACACAAAAAAAAATAATCATGAATTTTTGTGAAAGTACCATTTTACCAAGAATTGGCTATTTGAAGCGTAGAAGTCTAGAACATTATCAAATAACAAAAAGAAATACAACATATTAACTTCATCATTAAAATACCAATACAATGTAACCAGAAAAACTTATTAATCCCTTATATACACTATAACATACATATTATGAACTACACATAACTGTATATCTGATGAACCAATCAATCAATCAAATTTGAAAGGATATATATAAAAAAATTGCTATTAAAAAAGGTAAAAAAAAAAAAATTGAATTGAAATTTTTTTTTTTCTTTTAAAATTAATTTTTTTTTTGGGGGGGGGGGGGTGGCTAGGCCTGGGCCTACCGGACCTAATGGAAAATCAGGGCCTGGTCAGTATCAAATAAAAACATCCATTTGTATAGATTGAACTCCATTTCCTATTAAATATAAGTTCTTCATAGTATTTCGGTATATCTGCCAGCCTTACACTATGCCATAGCTTGAAGCATAAAACTCTCCTGTTTCCCTTCCATCTACTTCCTACGTTTAATGTTTCATCTCGGGAAGTAAAATGCCCATATGAAATACCAGTGGTTGGGGAAAGGAAAAGACCGTTTTCATTATTAATGGCACATGCGATAAGCGTGGAGAGAGAGGTATGTGAAGAATCTTCGATACGAGTGTAGTTTATTCTACAGAGTCTGGGACTATTGGTCCCTTATTATAGTTGAATCTCTTTCTAGGCCAGGGATAGGGAAAAACTGGGGGATGGAATGATCTTGATTTATGTCGAACAATTAGCCTCTTAAGCCATACGCGCACCTTTGTAGGGAAAACTGCAGGGGGAAGTTAAGTACAACCGCTCAGGGCAGAATGCCGGACATTTGAATCACGTGACAGCAATATAAATCATAGAAATAAATGGCTACAGCATTACTTATTTAATAACTTCAAAGCAAAAAATGATATTGGATGTATTTTTGGTATAATATCTAAATTTCGGGTGACATTTAAAATTTTTTTTTTTTTTAATCTTTGTTAAGGAAGTAGTTTTTTTTATTTTGCAGTTTTCCCCCAAGTTTTTTGAGTTATCTGTTTAATTGAAATTGTCAGTTATCCGGAGATAAGCTGTAGCACTCGAGAATTTAATGTAAATTTTATGTTAATTATATTAATTATGTAAAGAACACCTTTATAATAAAAATAAAGTCAAGATAAATCTGATATATTTTGCTTATGTTCAGTTAAAACTATAAACTTCAAAATAAATCTGAAACTAAATATTGTTGTAAATATCTGGAAGCATTGCGTATGATAGTAAAGTTAAGTCGTACAGATGGTATAGGATAGGGGTTAGTGCTTCAAAGTTCAACCTTACGGATCCGGATTCCAATATCGGCTGATGCTGAAGCTATGTTTCTATGCTGTAGCAATGTTTATTATGTAGTTAAAAGCTTCAAGCTGGCACACAACAGGTCTAGGGTTCAATCCTGCAACTGGACAAGGTCGACTCAGCCTTTCATGTCTTGAGTGGGTCGATAAAATGAGGACCGAGCATGCTTGGGAACTAACACTGTTTAGTTCCCAAGTCCTGCGTCTTGTGGTCCTGCGTCATGTTGACCATCTGACCGAGACATATGCTGTATGGCACCCCAAACCCACGGTCAAGAAAGTGGAGATTGGCACCATCGGCCTCGGTCCACACGGACTGTTGCGCCTTGACTTCAGTTTTTAGTCTAGTTTAAGGTTTATCCCCCCTAAAAAGAACTCCCGTGATAAAGAAGTCAACAAAAATCGCTGGATGTTATTGAATCTTGCCTGTTGAGGTACTAAACTATTTTTCAAGCAAACAACATATTTTTTTGTTCACATTTTTTGAATTAGATAATATTTAAATACTTAATTGGCTGATAGAATTGTTTAATTTATTTTAGACATTTTTTTCTTAATATTTAATGAAATGCTAGATACTACATTCTGTTATATTATCATTTAATAAATCACACTCATGCAAAATTAATAACTTAAACTTGATATTTTAATTACTCTAAACTGTATTCATATTTTGAGTAACTCGATAAATTAATGTGAAAATAAATAAATTAACTTATACAGAAAATTAAATTTAATTGAACACAATTGACATATATTTCAAAATTTGCTCATTGCCCTAATAAAACGAAATCAGCCACTACATTAGCAATCGATTTGCCTCAAATCAATTGCGTTTAATTCTCTATTAAGTGATAGTTTTGAAGATTTTTAGAAAATTTTAAATGAATAATGTTAAGGGTTAGCACTGATAGCACTATAATTTTAAAATTTCGACTTTTTTCAGACGTAAATTAATTATTTTAAAGAGAAAGAAACACAAAATGGATGAAACAAAATACAAAAATATATAATTTCTTATGAGAGAACAGTTTAAGTTATTCTTTTATTTAATAAATAATCATTTTCGCGTACGCCAGAGATAGGGGACAAAATAGTTTACCAGCTATCTGATACTGGATTTCTAAAGCTAATATTTAAACTAACATTAAAAGGAAATAGAAGCTAATTTTTCGACTTTATCATAGTAAAATTCAGTCATATCATTAAAAAAAGGGATATTTTATTGGTATGTACTGTAGAGGCGTTTTAAATGAAAAGGCTTTCGTAATATCTTTAAAGTTAATTGCCCGAACTCATTTACATTCTAAATTTTTATATTCTATCTTATTTTATCAATGTTATAAGAATTTAAAAGAAAGATCTGAAGATTTTAAGCATGCTTTTCTTCTTTTGTCTTGTAAAATTTAACGGAAAAATTTTTGTAAATATGTCACTTGTCTTATAAATTAGCAACATACAGCATAATTAATTTTCAAGCCCTATCTTTTTATCGGTGTGTCTCCTATGATCTTTTGAAATAACTTTCCAGATTGAAAAAAATAAAGACAAACAAAACCGTAAAATAGCTTATTATATACACATAGTTACCGTTTGAAAGTTCTTAAAATATCGATAGTACAATGCTCCAGTCAAATATAGATTTTTCAAAGTAAATGGTCCATTAATAAACTTTTCTCAGTGGGTAATTTTTATCGCATCACGCGCATATTAGCGCAGAAAATGTCAAAGAAAACCAGAGGAATGCTTAATGTTTTGAATAATGACTCAACGGAGGTATAAAATTTTTGAGAAAAGAAAATTCTAAATCGATGAAATCTTAAATGTTTTTGATTACTTGAAGAATTCGAACAAATTACGGGAGGAATTCAAAAATTCTTTTTGCAATTTCGTTTCCAGACGTATTCAATTTGCCGTCTCATTCAATAATATCTAGTTTTCATTTATCACTGTAAGATGCTATGTGTTTATTGAAACGAGATGGGAGGAAATATCTGGAAAATTTAAACTTGTCTGAAACGGAATATGTGAGAAAATAAGTTTTTTTTTGTTCTTTAGAAAATGAAACTAGATATTGTGATAAAATCAACATAAATATATTAATTTTTTTATTTAATTTTTTTTAATATAGCTTGAAGAGCACGAATTTATGAAGCCAAAACATTTTCTCTCCGAGAGAATGAACTGCTAACTAACACACACACACACACACACACACAGATATATATATATATATATATATATATATACAGTGGTATCTCGATCGATCGTTCTCCGAATCATCGTTTTCCCGTATGTGTCGTTTATTTCAGCCAGTCCGGACGATCATATTGCTTTGTTATGCTCCCGCATTTATCGTTCCGTTCAGTTGGTCCCTTGAAAAACGGTAGATCGAGATTCCAATATATATATATATATATAATGTGTGTGTGTGTATATATATGTTCGCTTGTGCTCGCGCTTGGTTCTTTGATGTATAACGTATGAGTTCCTTCTGCTATCCTGATTTTCATAACTGACAGATAAACATAAATTTGATAGTTTCAACTTAGCATTAATGTCTAGAGCAGAAGCAAATTCAGTGTTTATAGTTCCTCATTTATCTTTCGTACAAGTATAAAATGATCTTTCATAAAACATCAACTTTTTATGATTCATATTACTGCTTTGGAGCATATTAAAGATAATACCGTTATATTTTTACGTTGTGATGGTCAGTGAGAAATGTGAGTGACGATGCCTCAGAGAGTCATGAGCCTTGTATATCTTATTATCCGTCTCCCTAAATCAAGCTGGATTTCCACCAACTTTGATAACACATGATTCGGAAGTTTTCAAAAGAAAGCTGAATAACATGGTACGAAATTTTACTGGCATGACGTCCTTTATACAAGTATATATTTATAATCACAAGAAGAACCAGAAAAGTTAAACCTGAACTACATATTGTCCTGGCAGCGAGACTTTTGCATTGCTTGAGTGTTGTCAAGATTTATAGGGCAATTTGATGCAACCACGGGAAAAATGGAAGGCAGAAATTGGATGTCATTCGTTTTACACGTGGAGATCTGTTGTCTTGAATTTACCAATAACACCAGTTATTTAGGCTTGCAATTTTAAAGAATTTATGTGTTTTACCACCAATGTTTTGCTCTTTGTTTTTGCTAGAGTTGAAATGAGACCTGTTGTTTACAACTGTCCTGTTAGCAATACAACTTTCCTAAGACTGAAGTCTGAAGTTTGTTAAGATGGTTATTATCAGATTTTAAGACAATTAAATAAATATTTGAAAAACAATATAAATTTTGTTTGAATAGCCATTCCTCAGGTCTCAATATTAGACCTGAGGAATGTCTTTCTTGGGACAAATAGATCAAGAATATCCAAGATCATTAACTGTCCTTTAATGCCCACCAGAAGCGTAGATTTAATTGAGGTTGCAACTAGTTATATTTCCTTAACAAGTTCCTATGTGTTGTTAAAGAGATATCTCTATTCCAGTGATTTCCAACCAGTGTGCCACCAAATCGACCAGGGGTTCAGCAAGATTTTTTAGGAAAAAAAAAACAAAAAAATATTAAAAGAGACGACTTAAAATAAATATTAAGTTGATATCTAACATTAGTGCCATAAACATCAGCCACAAGTCTTAAATTCATAAATCAAAACTCTCTTTAGAGATTTCAATTGTAGTCCTCTAGTATAGTCCTATATTAAAATCCACGGCAATTTTTAAACCGTATTAATATATTCTTTCGTACTATTTCGTTTACGGTACTTTTCCGTTAGACGGGCGCAAGTTATATATCGCCAAATATGGCTCTTAAGTCACATTTTGTTTAATTAACTGTAACTCCCGTGATAAGTGTATGTGAAAAAACAAAATATATAAGAAAGCATTCATTTTGTGCTTTAAGTAAATAATTAGTTAGGATGCCAAAAATCTTTAATGTCCTTCAAGATATCTTCAAAAGGATCCTCTTTTTGTCATCGCCTAAGAAATTCAGCCAGTATGATTGAAAATGGTGGCGTGATGTTCCTCCGTGTTTTTTTCATGTCGCCAAACGGTTCTGCATCGCAACTGCTCAATCTTTTCTGCGGTTGTGAAGAAAGCTAATAAAGTTTGTGGTTAATTTGTTTCCAATTGTTATTCATGTGAATTTCGGGGTTATATAGCTGGGTCTCTGAACTTAATCGTGTTCTCTTACATGATCCATACCCGTTGATCTATCATTTTCTTCCAACATTTCGTGTGTGACAATGCTTCTTCAAAATTTAGTCCATCTTTTACCTATTAAACTGATTTCCTAGGGTTGTTATGTTGGCTACTTTTCATACTCGCCAATGGCGATACTTAATAGGACGAACGCCAAATGCACCCGGCTAACGGAAAAGTACCATATATTCTATTCTGGTGTTTGTTACTTATGTCTTTCAATTAATAAATAAAAGCGGCAACGGGGTAAGTATTTATTTGAAATTAAATTTGACTTGTTCCTGATATATATTGCAATTCGATTTTAATGTTTGAAAAATTTAAAAAATAATATTCTAGCTAGGGTGCTCCAAGATTCTAATATGATTCCCAAGTGTGCCGTAAACTTAAAAAGGTTTGGAATCCTCTGCTCTATTTACTTCTTAAAGCAGTACGCCTGGAGACAAATACTATTCCGATTTCAGCATCTAATGTTGAACTGGATAACATCCACATCCTTATTTAAGAAATAAGCATAAAACCTTCAATACTCCATCTTTCATATGAGAATGAATTTTTTGTTTCATCTCCGAAATAATCCGCCACATTGACGTCCGTGTCATTAAACGCCACAGAACCCATTTACTAAGAAGCCTTTCTCAGACATTTTAAACACTCCAGATTGCAGCTAAAATAAAAAATACTCAACTTTATGATTAGGGGGACTGTCCACTTAAAACATAACTGCCGACACTCAGATGTCACGTTTCCTAGATTCAAATACATTTGATAGTACACCAGAAAGGCTAGACTCAAAAAGCACTCGTTGCCACATCTCTGATATTTTTCCAGCACCTCAATGAGTGGAAATTTGGTTCTTTAAACTTGAAGGAAAATTATTCTGAGAATCTTCAAGTCGTATAAAACACTATGACATTTAAAAATAATAATATTTTGAAAGGGGAAAAAGGATAAATGCAACTGCATCTGGATATGTACAGAAATTTTAAGAAATTATAGATTGATAGGATTTAAATTATTATATTCTTTACATTAATCTTTTGAAGTAAAAACTCGCTTTTAGATGGTTGTCAAAAATATATTTCTAGGACAATAATCCAATGTTAAAAATTAATCAGCTTTTCTAAAACTAAAAGCTTGTGGACCCTTAATTTGAAACAGCAATTTCTTAGAACCCGAAGAACATTCGATGTGATTTCCTCAAAAAACAAATTAGTAAATTTATCAAAAGTTTCATGTAGGTAATTATTTTAGGCCCCTTCGTAATCCTTTTTGTAGATGTGAGGAATCAGACTCGTCATGTACGCTAAAGAGCAGAATGAATGATTCTAACTCGTCCACTGATTATAAACAACATGAAGTATATTTAAACGAGATTAAATCAGATCCATTTCGAGAATTTCTTCAAGTTATATCGGTACCCAAGAGGTAAAAAAAGAAACAGTTATGCACACTACTTTAATCTCTTGACTTTAGTTTGTAAATAATGATCTACGATTTGTTGTAATTAACCATGATAAATTGGTGCAAAGGGTAAGCACTGCATCACTGACTTATTTCACAGCTGAGCAGAAATCAGGCAGTCAGTTTATGTCGAAAATAATTCTTTAGGGACCATTACACGATAAATCACTAAGTTCAACATGCCCAGAAATCAGAGGCTTTAATTATGAATATCATTTTACAACTCTAAACCGATTGGTATTACAGCATATTAACAAGTCTAGATCAATACACATCATGTGGGGGTAGGACTCTAGTTGCTATGTAACAAATCCACAGGGTTCCTTGAACCTCGATTTAGGAAGTGCTGGATTAGATCTCTAGATAGACTGATAGATCGATTACCTGATAGAAAAAGGAAGAAATAGATGATTAAAATAGCCAACTATAGACTATTGAACGTATTGAAGTATGATGTTCTATCAGCAGCCTTCTCAAATCTGATCATCAAATTAAAAAATTTACTATGTTGCCAATTCTCTAAATTTCCCACCAACTCTAAAATCTGGACCTCAAAACCTTTCATATTAGTTGTCTGTGATATTCTCATTAATCAAATAAAAAAAGGGAATTTTAATTTATTGTAAGACAGCTGTGCATAATGTATATAATTTTGTAGTAACTTCAACTCTATTCACTAAGTTGAATGTGGGTTGTTTCTTGACGTTGTTGTTACGAATCCTATCTGATCTAGCCGATAGGCTAGACCAGATCCATGAGACCAAAAACATTTAAAAAATCCAAGCCAAGGAGGGGACTCTGCGTCAAATCCTCCTTTTCAAGTCCCAAGCAAGAAAGAAGATGTTCAGGGGTGGACTGATTGATGTTACATTTTCCACAAATGTGTAAGATCTTATGGTTTTGCTCAAATTTAAGGCGCTTTAGGTGACCACTTAGGAGTCTTGACAAAGCAGTCTTCCGAACACGATTACCCACAAAAGCCAGAACTCCTCCCGGCTGTCATAATACCAGTCATGTGCTGGAGGAGATCGCCATGATATATAAAAATTCATCGGAAGTTTGCAGTCACTTAATTCAATACTTTTGAATATACGCAATTTTCTTTAAGTTATACACACAAAAAAAGTAATACGCTAATTAAATTATTAAGAATCAAATTTTACTGGAATTATTTTTAAGTCATGCTGTTCATCCTTTCAGTGTTTGAGGCGGATTTTTCCATCTGCGCGAAAAGCGTCGCAAATTTTCGCAATGGCAAATTTAACTCTTTAGCAGATTTTCAAAAAAAATTTAAAGTTTTAGAGGTCAAATACATTGTAGTTCCCTTCTCAGCCAGGGCATCAGCCGCTTCCTTGCCACTGAGACCAATATGCGATGGGATCCACTGCAAATGGATATCATGGTATATTGAGAGCTCTTGAAGTAAAGTCAGAACAGATATTGAAGTTCTATCACCGATATGATGCAAGTTCTGAAAGTGTTGGATAAAACTGCGGCTATCAGTCAAAATCCAGATATTTTTACAGGCAGTACAGGAAGCTGCAGCCTTGAGAACCTCTTCAATTGCAATTAGCTCCGATCGAAAAACAGGGCAGTGATTAGTATTCCTGATTTTGATAGTAAAGCTACTCGAAGGACTTTTCATCAATATAAAGATACCTCAATTGTTATGCTAATTTTTGCTGCCATCTTTATACATTTGAAGGGCATCAGAGGGAATACTGTCAAGTGTTTCCACAGTAATCTGGGATTATTTCTTAAATTCAACATGTACAATGTTTTCTACCAATATAATGCAACAGTCCGTCTAAAAATGAAACTCCATACAAAAAAAATTGTAATAAAAAACTAGAACATTAAGAACTATTGAGACCATAATTCTATTTTTCATAAGCTATCGCCAATAGTTAAAAATTTCTTAACCATCCACACTTTAAAATGGATTCTAAGTTGCTGATATAAAACCTAGAACTTTCTATTACTACTGCCGATATTATAACATGTAAACAAAGGTAAATTAATTCAAGTAAATTATCCTTGCTCGAACTTAACAGTTAGCTTTACATTTACATGTAATCATAAAATTAAAAATTCAAATATTTGGGCAGCGATGCCATTTTTTGCGATGCATTTTCTTCCTTGAATTCCGAACTAGAGATCTGATGCAAGAGAAATATGTTAGTATTTGACTTAATATAACATAAAATACCCTGGAGATAGTATGTATTACATTTCTTGATTTTTGGTATTTTTTAAGTTATGTGCTGAGACAATGAAATCAGTTTTCAGATTGTGAGGCAGACATCAGCCAAACTGAATTACGTGCCTAAACGCTACCTGAATAAATGTTTGCCTAGAACAACAGATTTCTGAATCGTAGAAAATTCCAGGCAGTGAGGGAATCGTAAAAAATTTAGCGATATTCATGTACACTTTGTATGTAGTAAGAAATGCACATCACAAGAAAATTCTTCCACATTTTAAATTGCTGAAAGTTTTGCAATCCATGCTTCTTTCTTTGGAAAATCACTGTCGTAATTTAATCATTTTCCTTCGCCAGAAATTAATTTAGTTACTTTATTGTTTAAGGCTGTCATGGGTAAGTAGAATATTAACCTTACCAATCACTTACATTATTTACGAAGACATTAAAGTATACTTCCCCCTGACGAAAAATTCTAATACCAAATATAGACTAAAACTTTCATCAGCTAAAATACATTCAATTTTTAAATCCAATTACGTCTTTATTTAATCTTCACTCTTCTGACTGTTTATTGAAAAAGTAAACAGTTTCCTATTCAGCCATTTGGAAATACGTTTATAAGAAATTAATAACGGTATTCATTAACTTAAGAACATGGTGTTGCAAATGCCTTAGGCTAATTAATTTTACGCTTTTCATAAATATTTCGTTATTTTTTAAGCCAAGTATTTTTAAATTAAATTTCATAAGAGGCTAAATGTAATATCAGCAAACATCTCAAACGTCGACGTTAATAAAGCATTGTATGCATAGTCTTTAAATTAATTAAAGTGGAATTGAATGGATGAATGCTTTTGGTTTATTCTTTAATTTACTAAACAGATGAACTAATATTTTATTTCGGATATTTATTTCCATTTCAGAAATTCTCGGCAAGAAATCGGTTAGCAATGCTATGAAACGAAAAGGGATATAAATTTAAAGGGATTCCGGGCTTTAAAAATATTTTTGTTTAGGAAATGACTTTCAAAGCTGTTGACAAAAATTAATCTGTAATTTAACTGAGGTTAAAAAGGGAAGTGGTTTGTAACGGGAATAAAAACAGTGAGCTTGTTTTCTCTGCAAAACAGCGATCAGAGGACGAATTTTCAATCATAAATAAATAATACAAAAATTCATTGGAAATTTCCCCTCACTCAATTCAATACTTAAATATACGCAAATTTCTTCAAGTTATACACACAAATTAAGTAATATTCTAAGTATTAAGAATCAAATTTTACTGGAATTATTTTTAAATCATGCTGTTCATCCTTTCAGTGTTTAAGGCGGATTTTTCCGTTACATATTTTCTGCTCGAAAAGCGTTTTTAACGCTTTTTTTCCATCCTTGAATTAGGCATTCAAAAGCGTCTAAAAAACACGAGTTTCGATGGTTTTATACATCTGACTACAGAACGGATAAAGACGTCGCAAATACTTTTTAGGATGAAATTAACCAACAGACTACCACCTCAAATGATTTAGAAGGTGGGTAATATGTGATATTCGCAATAACATAAATGGGTACTTTCCCATTACACCGCCCTGTCGCCAAACGTTATTGAAAGAGTCGCCAATTGAACAAAATGAATACAAGAAAATGCTTTTCCCATCCCATTTAAAACTTCGTGAACTGCATTTTAAGATTATAGTTAAAGTAAAAAACAAAAACAACACAGGAATAGAAGGAAAAATAGATAATGCTGAATTTTCACATCCTTATTTTTTTGTTTGTTTGTTTCAAACTGTTTTTCCACTGTCGGTGGCATCTATATCGCTATTCCTTTGATGTGGGAATTTCGTTTACGTGAAGAAATGTATGTAAGAAGTAAACAAAACAACTCTAAGAGTCTGTTGACATTAGAATCCGTCAGCGTTAGCGTTTCTCGTATTGAAATATATTTAACCAATTACAAACTACCAAACGATTAGCCAAGAAATTGTTAAGACCTGTGATTGGTTTAAAATATGTCAATACGAGTAACGCTAACAATGACGGATTGTATGTGAACCGGCCCCAAGTGTATGCAGGGCTACTTTAGAACATGAATCGTTAAATAATCTTCATAGTTCATTTTCATATGCATTTCTGTCCACTTAGAGTTGTTTAGTTAACAACAAGGTGATTGCGTCTGCGATTTATAAGTCGCTTCTCCAGAAATCAAATTCCGGTCTCTGCAAGCTTATGAGAACGGTTTTTCCTCGCCAAGAATCACAGGTCGCCGAGGGGTTGGTAACAGGTCGGTATAATGGGAAAGTACCGATAAACGTGATATAGAAAGGTCTTTAATGATATAATTACTTCAGGTATACGATATTTATTTTTTTTTAACTTTTTCACATTAGAAAGACGGCTGCCGTCATTTTGACGGTTTTCCAACATACTAACGAGCGCTATGTCTGTATTTATGTCCACAGGCTGCTGAAATTTTATGACTTTTTCTAATTTTACGTGAAATACGCACACACATTCACAAAATTATATTCGATAGTAAAGAGGGGGAGAATATGTGTTGTATACCTACTAAGACTCTAAACCGTCAATTTGACGGCAATATAAAAACAGGCAGAAATCTTTAACACTCCATTACTATCATAAAAAAACTTACGTCATTGCTGTCGTCGTATCTGTGAGATAGATGACATAAAAACCATGATATATCAATTTTTACACTATTATTTCAAGGAAAAGGGGGGTAAGTAACTAGAGGTATGCATTTTTTTGCCTTTTATTTACGGAAAAATTTTCTGATAAGGTTTGGAGCAGAGAGACATCACTGAACCAATTATAAATAGTGACATTACGTCCGGTGTTAGTGATGGGAGTAATCAATCTTTCTACTATGTCCGTGCTCTTGTTGCCCAATTGGTATGGCCCGTCCGTTTGCTTTCCAGCATAAATTTCCAAATTGGTTGAATAAACATTTTGGAATCAACAACAATCCATAAAAATACAGCTACAAAACAAAAAACCAGATTGATCAAAATTACTTACGAATCTGCTGTCGTCGTATCTGAGAGATAAAAGGCTTGTGATGTCAATAACCTTTACTTTATAAGAACGAAAACTAAACTGACATCTAGCAACCCTCCTGCTAGGAAGATAGGTGGAGGAAGCAGCCTCCCTCTCTACGGATGGACTTGCAGTCAGCAAAAATAGTTACCGTGAGTCTCATGGATACAAAGTTAGTAACCGAGTGTTAAAATAATACCGGAAAAATGTTAGTTACTTTTCGTCTCTTCCCCCTTTTGAAAATAACAGAAAAAGTGGCTCTTCAGAAAAATAGGTGTTGGAAAATAAGGACTGCCCAAACAATGCATATATTTTTACGGATAAACCATATCAGGTTGTCAGCTCGGTATACCTGCATAAAAATATATCTAAATATATACTAATTTATTATATATTGGTATGAAATAGTTCCAAAATTTTAAGTATTTAGCCCTTTAAAAATAAACATAAAATATTTTTAATTCTTGATTTTATTTTTAACTGTCAAAATGACGACGTTCAGTCATTTTAGCAAGAAATAAATTCCAGTCTTTCTAGTGTTAAAAGGAAATCAAGAGTTAACAAACAGGTCTAATAATTATACCTTTGAGAAGTAATTGTAAGGCTCCACAAAAACTTTACAGAATATCTATATATTTAAGTTACTAAGCTGACTTTTTGGGCAGTCCGTGAGAGAAAACTACTGCACCAATTTACTCCATTTTGGTCTTAAACGAAAGATTGTAATCTGTAGATTTGTCAAATTTGGTTTTTGTAACCGCAATTTCTATTAATTAGAGATATTTTGCAATTAAATATTGATTTCTGAGCATGCTCAGTGGCATGTTTAAATCTGACTTTAGAAACTCGCTGTTTCTGACTATGCTCAGTGGCATATTTTAATGATAAACACGATTACTCTGAGGAGTCTCTCTAGATCTCTCTCTGCCTTTTTTTTATTTTTATGATTATCATGTTTGTGAAATATAAGATTAAACCCGATGGAAATTGTTTATTTCGCGTTGTTTAATTAGTGATAATATACAATTAAAAAATTTGCTTTCTGTGCATCCTCAGTGACGTTTTTAAATATGTCATTAGATACTGACTAACCACGAGGCCGCTTAAACACATTAATTTTTTTCTGCTCATTATTATGATTTTCAACATTTGGCAATGATGTGTTGAGTATTATTTGTGTATTGGTTCATTTATTTACTATCTAGCCGTTATGTTTTGACGGGTACCAACTGGTGGTAATTTAAAAGCTAAGCAATCATCAGTTCAACGAAAATTACTTGTTCATTTTTGAAAATGTTTTTAAATATCTATAAAATCATGCATATCTTCACTTTTCTTTATTTTTCTGCTGTTTAAATACAATGGTAAAAATAGATGTAAACCCCAAAGACTCATTGGGAAACATATCTTCCCATAACATCTAAAACTAAAAAAAAATCAGAAATATAACCTGCCGCATTCAAATATATATATATATATATATATATATGTATATCTGTATATCACAGAACAAGCATTTAAATTCAAAAGATGTCATGCATAAGAAATGCATCTAAGAAACTCCTAAATGTTTCTGCAAAGCATTTAAATTTCGTGCGGAGTAGAGAAAGACAAAAATGTTTAGTTTTCCTTCCTAAGACTTTAAATATTTTCATTTACAATTCTTTTATCAAAACTTTTACAGAAATGGCAAAATTCTGGAAAGAAAATATGCAATGAACTAATATTTTTTTTTTTAGATAACGGCAGATAAAAACGTGACAGTAAACATATGTTTTTAGTTTGAAAGAAAACTTCCTAATACTCGGCATTATAAAGTGATTTTAAATACTCTTACTCAGAGTTTAAAGTTTTTTTTAGTGTTTTAATTCGTAGCCAGAATAAAAGACATAGTACATGAGACAAAAACCTAAAGCGAGTATTTTTACGTCCAAGAAAGCAGGAAGAATCCACTTGCTCTTGTTTTAAATGTCTTTCAACAAGAAGACGTACTTGAAATTATGAAATGTCTTATTTGGAAACTTGGAAACTCTGCCATTAAAGAAATAAAAATTTGAAATAAGAGAAGTATGCTTATAAGCGATTTTAAATTTGTAAATTCTCGGTTTATATTTTTGTAGCATGATGTACTTACTGAAAAAAAAGTCCATTTTTGAAAATGAAACCTACTGCACAGGATAAAGTAATGCGAAATGGTAAGAAATATTGACAGAAAGTATTTCCTCGAGAGCTAATGATGAAGTGGATAAAATAGTAAAAATTGTCTTTACTTTATTTAAATGAATTTCACGTTCTTAAGGAGAACTACTTCAATACTGAAAAATTATGGCAAAGAAGTCGTAATTCTTAGTTTGTAATTAAACATCTAAATACCCAAATTATTTTGTCAAAGCATATTTTAAAGAACTCGTAAATTTCGAGTATTTTACAGAACACTCAGTTAAAAAAAATATGACATGTACACTGCTCTCATTGTCATATTTATCAACTTTTTCTACGCATAAATTTATCTCCCAATTTCAGAAATTATACTTGAAGCTATATACCTTAAAATTATAAGATAATAATCTTGTTTATTATTTTCATAATTTCTCATAACTGAATTAATTCTAGCAAATAATACTTGTTATGTTTTGTTCCATATTGTTAAGAATTTTACGAGTACATGGTAATCTAGCCAAATATAAGAGTTATCGCCAAATTGGCGATGAATTTGCTGAGTTATTTAGGTCAGTAAATTTGGCGGTATGGAGCCAAATGGTGGCCAACTTACCATCTAGACTTTCTGGAAGCTTCTAGACAAATATAGCTGACTGACGATAAGGGACGCTTTCGATGTCTAAAAATATACCTGACATTGGTATTGGAACTAAGTTCTTTTCTACTGAGAATTGAATGTGTTGAAAGTGCGTTAGGCGTGTATTCTATTGAAGACTCTGGCATCCTGACTTGTGTTTTAACAGTTTTTAGATGCATAGAAGATAGTTGTTACGTGCTTTTCATTTGAATTTGTTTATGCGCCTGAAGAATTTACAGAATAATAAATTTTATTCTGTGTGCAGTTTCTGAAGATATTTTATTCAATCCTAACGAACCCAGGAAAAACGGAACAATATATATATATATATATATATATATATATATATATATATATATATATATATATATATATATATATATATATATATATATATATATATATATATACAGTCGAACCTCCATATATCGAACTTCCCTATATCGAAATTTTCTATATATCGAACTCTTAGCAACTCTCCATGTTCATTACATAGAAAAACTGTTTCTATATATCAAAAAAATCTCTATATATCGAATTTTTTATCAAGACATATTCAGGGATTTTCTTCCACTTTAGACCGTTTACCTCACGAAAAATGAAAGTCAGGGGAAAAAGGAAGTTCAGTGATGGTCACTACGAACCCCACAAGTCAGTTGGGGCTGGGGGGGGGGGACAAACAGGTTTTTGTTCCGCTCTGGAATTCCTAAATTTCCCCAACTTGTTTTCAAATTTCGGTTGCGACCTGTCCTGTAGTAAAATCAGTTTCTAGCTATCCCTTTTGTCTGATGGTTGTTCCTTACTCCTACATCTGCGTAGTTTCAGTGAAAATTGTTCAAATTAAAGTAGTGTTTTATAAATTCGTTTTGAACTTTTACTTTTCCTCTCGAAGTAAATGAATCTGAAAACATTTCCAAGCCATCGAAAAAAGAAATGCGAGAGGCGTTTAAAATAATACGTCATGGACTTCAATTACGAAAAATATCCCCGATGAATGTTTTAGTGGACTGAATAAATGCGAACATTTCTTTGATGAACTTTCTACAAAATTGGCGGTTCAGCAAGGTATTCGTAGTTTTTTTAACAGAATGTAACTGTGATCATTCTAACCACTGTCTGAATTGTTTTTTAAAAGGTACTCAATAAATCGTTTATATTAATTCATCTTTTAATTATTAACTTTAATTTAATGTGATTCGCATGTAAATTAGAGATGGAGTTTCGTATACGGAAATTAGCTTTAATTTTAATGTTTTAGGAGAATTATAATAAAACTAAGATCAATTCTATATATCGAATTTTTTCCCGACAATTTGCTACTTCGATATATGGAGGTTCGACTGTATATATATATATATATATATATATATATATATATATATATATAAGTACCCAGAAGTAAAAGCAAATGATTACAAATTCAGAAGAACAGATCGTTTTATTCAGAAGATATGACATGAAAAAGGATACAAATCAGAAAGTAGTAAATCCACTTCTGGCAGCCATACAAGCCCAAACACGGTGTGGAATCGCATCAATGAGCTCGCCTATGGCCTCCTGTGGAAGATCATGCCATAATCCTTGTAAATGGACAGTTAATTCACCATTATTCCAGAACGGCTGAAGTTGCCTAGCAAGCACGTCACAGAAGTGCTCTATTGGCGGAAGGTCTGGTGACCTGGCAGGCCATGGGAGTACATCATATCCTAGAAGACATTGTTGGGAGAGTCGCGCAGTATGTGGACGAGCATTGTCTTGCTCATAAATGGGACCTGGGCGACTTGATAGCAAAGGCAGTACAACTGGCGTTAAAATCCCGTCCACGTAACTGCGTGCCGTCAAAGTGCGTTGTTGGACGACTAGAGGTGATCGTGCGTCCCAACAAATCGCTCCCCACACTGTCACACCTTTTGCAATCGCCGTATGCCTCTCGACAGCAAATGCCGGATCGGACCGGTGGCCTGGCCGCCTACACACGCGTATGCGCTGGTCATCAGCATTGATACTGAATCGGAATCCATCGCTGAAGATCACACGTCTCCAGTCGGTCACACTCCAGCTTGCTAAAGGTCAGCAAAAATCCAATCGACAATGCCTATAATGTGGGGTCAGTGGTAGGCGTCTTAATGGACGTCGACTCCTTATACCTTTGTCGGCAGTCGTCTCCGAATAGTTTCCCTTGATGCCACCGGATGTCTGGAAGGTGGTAAATGGCGTCGAACCGATTCTAGCGACGTTGTTGGTACGTGGCCGCTCTTAAGATTGCGCGATCCTCCCGCGCATCTGTGTTCCTGGGACGCTCTGACCCTCCGCGACGGTAGACTATCCCTTCCGTGATCCATTGTTGCCAACACCGAGCAACTACCATATCGCTCCGACCGAGGTGGCGGCCGATACACCTGTTCGACCAACCTGCTTCTCTGAGGCCCACTATACGCCCCCTCTCAAAGTCCGACATGTGTTCGTACTGTAGCCATTTACGTCTCAGAGGCATCTCTAGTCCCAAAACCGTCCATCCAAGTCGACAGATTTGTTTGAATAACCCTATGGCACGAGCAATCATGCTTTTAAACTCTCCCAGCTGCGCATCTCATATGCGCATAGCGCGTTACCCTTGTCTCATTGGCGTCGAAATTTTAATAATTTGCGTATCTCTTACCAGACTATATTTCTGCCAAGTTTCGTGATAGTAGCTCGATTTCTTCTGGGTGCATATATTTTTTTGTGAGTGTATATATATATATATATATAATTGAAAAATACAATGAATAAAACTTCCATTAATTTACAATTATTAAAAAAATAGAAGTTGAATTCTGGTACATAAACTTCCCTAGTAACACGCAAAATGTAGCAAATTCATTGGAAAATAATACTTTATAAATGATAAAAAATTAATAATAATCCAAAAATGTAAAAAATTTAGAAAGTGTACTACTAAGAAACGCACAAGTGTATTTCCCTTGAGGTACGATATTTGACTGCTGAAACGGGAAATAAATATTTATAAAACAAACTGAAAAATCTATGAAATCAACACGTTTCTGTCATACTCCCTTGACACTGAAAACTGCAAAATCACACTGATACTTCCCTCCAAATTCAAAACATGTACTTATCTGAAACTGACGATTAAATCAGGTGATCAGAGATTTCGCATAAAGGTTTATTAACAAGACAACCTTTTCCCCTCTATTTCTAAACTATTAGTAGTCAATTCTCACTTGAAATAAAACTATTCTTAAACTATTACCTTGCTTCTTTTTACTCTCGCAAATAGTTTTACAAATTCGAGTAACATTTATATAAACTTTAAATTTATACACATTCCTAATGCATATTTTAAAAATTGTCCTTTGCAAAGCTCCTCTTTACGTAAAAGATCAATGAAATAGTTATAAACAGAAAATTCAATAACTTAAAGTGTCAAGATAATAATGTGGAATACATTAAGGTGCTGTTACCTTGTGACTGCAGGTGTAACTTTGTGACAAATAGTAATTCTTTCGTTTTTCGGATCTTGCGCCACGCTCGTAATACTGGGAAGGCAAATAACAGCGCCAACAGCTTTTCCGACATACAGATACAACTAGTGGACAGTTTTCGAAGCTTCTGCGCGCCATTTGTTTTCGCTGGCTAGTGTATTGTTCAAACCTGTTGTGAAGTTATTGTTGTGAAGCTATTAATTTCGAAAACTTTGTGTGCTGAAGGCTAATACATTATACAACCAACTACCACTTTTATTACCAATTTGTTTTGTTAGATTGTTTTGTTAGTGTGTTAGGTCATAGGTGATCTCACTGATTCGATGCCACGCCGTGTTTCGACTTGTATAGCTGCCAGAGGTGGATTTACTACTTAGTGATTTGTAACCTTTTTTATGCCATATCTTCTTAATAAAACGGTCTGTTCTTCTGAATTTGTAATCGTTTGCTTATCTCCTCATACACTACGCACATGTTAAGTTTCGTGATGGTAGCTCGTTTTCTTCTTGGTGCATATATTTTTTTGTGACAGAGTGTATATTTTACCCATAAGTTAGGTTCATCCTTAATATTCAAAATACTCCGAAACCCTAATATTAGACAATTTTCTCAGTCACGTAACAGGGGATCAATTAGTGTTTCAGTCTTTGAATAGCATAAAATCACATTTATATTGTAGCTTGCTTACTTTTCAGAATGTAACAGTAATCAGTGAAATTTGCTTTTTATGTAACGTTTAAAAAATTTACTGAAATGTATGATTGAAAAATAACTCATAACAACTATACGGCGATATTAATTTTTTGATCAATTGCATAATTGATAATTCACAATAATAATGCATCCCGGACGGTTAGTCCATAAACTTAGTGAAAATGAAGACCAGAAGTTGCGTAGCAAATTAATAATACCAAAATCAAAATATGTATTAGCAATACAGATCCAATGTATTAGCAATACATTGCCACTAAAGAACATACAGCGGCTTTGAGGTAGCTCGCTAAAAATATTTTGAACATTATTTTCTACATTGTGTAAATTAACTTAGTTACTGGAGGAGTATAATGTAGTGTTTTGACAGGTAGCACGCTAAAATTATTTCAATAATTATTTTGTTTGTTATAATTGTATTTATAATTAATATTGCGTAACATTATGTACAATATTGATTATATTTTCTTGCCAAGAGGCAACATGTAAATTATCTAGTTGAGTGTTAATAGTATTTAAAAAAATGTTGTGGTTTGGTGTTTACAACAGGTTAGAGTGGAGTAAGGTTATCTTACAGTCCAACTCCGTTATAATGAACTTCAAGGAACCAAAGGTTTTGTTCGCTATATCCGAACCGTTAAGAAAAATGATAGAGTTTACAAAATGTATAACTCATTAGTTGGTATTTGTATTCAATGATGATGTATGTAAAAAAATGATAAAATCTATTAAAAATGATCATTAATGAATTAAATTGACTAAAATTTACCTTCAATTGTTGCTCACTGCTTTGATACAGAAATAATCGGTCATCTTCCGCTGACGTGATGCCGATTTCAAAAACATTTTATGAATTTCTTTGTCCAATACATAAAATGACTCCAACACTCTTTCTTCCACTGTTTGTGTAGACACAAAAACTTACACGCATCACTGCTGTAGCATCTGAGATATTGGGGATTTCGTCATTTACGTGCTCCTCTTCATCAGCATCAGATGCGTAATCTTCGATTTCAGAATGATTCATTTTAATTTCTTCCACAATATCATCATTCGGATTTTCCCATGTAATGACGTCGTCATCACATGTTTCGAACAATTGTATGTCACAATCTGAGAAAGATGAAATTTTGTACTTTTCTATCCACATCGCGATATATAAATCTTCATCATTTTCTTCAACATTTTATGCTTCTTCAACATTTGTTTTATCTTCAACATTCTTAAAAAGTTTTAAAACAAAAAAAATCAGTATTCGAGTGAAAAAAAGGTTCGTTATAAAAGGATTCGCTATAAAATAAAGGTTTGCTATAAAAGGATAAATTAGCATTAAATACGATAGGAAAATGGCGGGGACCATAATTTTCGTTCGTTATATCCGTGAGTTCCTTATATACCAGGTTCGCTATAACGGGGTTCTACTGTATATATTTAAAGTATGCTTTGCTAAAACTTAATAAAAATGTGGTAGAATAGAAATATTGAGTTCTTCATTATTATCTGCGTTTGTTATCTATCCAAAAGGCTAATACAACGAGCTACAAACACACATATATATGAGATATTTTTGATCAAAAGCTACAAATAAAATGTTTCCTTCAATTCAGATGCGACATAACTTTATCCTAAATGTTATTCTTCGATTCTTTTTATTTCAAGTAACATGAAAAATTTAAACTGTTGCTTACTGCCTATCGAAGTAGCAGGAAATGTTTCAATGAGAATGTTGTTTACAATACAGTAAAGCAGTATATATTTGACGCCTAAAATAGATGCGTTACTTCACAGCGAGGAAAAATAACACAATTCTAAATTCGCATGGATATTTCAAATCTGTGAGAAAAATTCAATGAAATCAATCATACTTTGCTGTGAGAAGGATCAAAAAGATACTTTAATAAATACCGCCTGAAAATCTTTGCATAAACAAATGTATATATATTTTTTATTAACTTTCTGTGCATGGTAAGGTATTTGTTATTCCATTCAACTTACAGATGTGGGTATCTTTACTTTCAACATATACAGATACACGAAATTTTAAGTAATAAAACTTGAAACACTAAATAGTTTTAAGATCAATATGTTTTAAAAGATTTATATCGTAATTGCACTTCTTCCTCAATGTTTATTTATGATAAACATAATACAGAAACATGGAAAATACTCATTTTTGATTTATTTATATTTTTTGCTTAAGATGAGCATTAATCTACAGCTCTTTCTTAATTGTTTTTAGAGCAAGATAAATATACATTATGTAATTTAAATAGTCATTTGTTTGGACACTTCAAAATTAATAATCAAGAATTGAGGTAGACTCCTCTTTTTTTAATGGTGGTTTTACATATTTGGTATATAACTACCATAATGACAACATAGCAACCAAATGTTATATATAATAACCATTGTTTTTATATAACATTTAATGGTAGTTATATACAAACAATGGTTAGTTGTATACATTTCTTATTACTTTTGACATAACACAATTAACAAACAACATTTAAAAAACATTTTTACCTTAAAAATGTTTCATATTAGAATAAAAGTAAAATGCATAATTTTTTTTCGCCCACACTTGATTAAAGTTTTCAGGTATATTATATCCTTAACCCTTCAGCGGGTGCGCCAATTTTTGGAACACCAGCAGGCGCGCGTGGCACAAAGTGCAACGCCTCTTTCAACCTTGATTATTCCTTTTGTAATAAACTTTTTCTTTTAAATTGAAAATAATGATTCTGAGTTTTATGAAAAGATATAAAATATTGATAATATTGAGATATATTTATAATTAAAAGCCAAAGAATGGAGATAGATCCTCCTTATTTCAAAACTGTCCGGTTTGTTGGATCTCAGGACAACTTGCGAATGGATTCCTATTATGTCCAAAAACCTAAAAAACAATGAGATTGTCTATCTTCGCTATATGCGGGATACCATGTAATAGCTGCACATTTGATCGACTACATCAACTCCTGCTTTTGTCGTATTGTAATCCAGTATAATCGCTGGTTTACCATATCCAGTATAATCGCCGGTTAATAACTACCAATGAATGGATAGAAATATAAGAGTCAGAAAAATCAGACCTGCATTAGAAAGGTTGTAGCTATAAATAGAAACTGCTTAGAATATTCAAACCTTACATGTAAAAACAAACCATTCAAAATTACGAATTTTTTTTCACTTTGAACACGGGCGAGCCCGCTGAAGGGTTAAACAAAATTATTGGTAACGGCCGATGAATATCTACATAAACTTATTTTAACATCGAAAACATGATAGGTATCTAACAAAAGAAAATTCATCATTTTTTTCTTCAAGAAATGGTGTTTCAACTGGTTTAAAATCATCTTATCACTTTTTCAGAAATATCACTTTCTGAGAATTTTACACCTTTACTAGACAGATAGAGAAGGAAAAACTTTAAATTTATATTAAGCGAGAAATTTACAAATAATGTGACAAGGAATTAATGAAAGAGAAGAGAGAGTAATTACGAAAGTATTCATACAAAATATTTCAAATGTGTTCCAGTCATTCGTAATGCCAGAAACACGTATGTATATAATGCATTTAAATTGCACTTTGTATTTTTTTCGTTCCGTTTCAGACAGGATGTTTAAATAAGTAAATTTTCTTGGTGAGACAAAACATTGTAGTCTGTTTTATTCAGTCTTCGAACCTGACTTCCGCTGTTTGTATGCAAATGATATAGCTCTCGAGCAAATAAGTCCAGACGAATGAAAATGAATAAGTCTTTTTGCAAGTAATAACATACTTTTAGTTATTTTATTTATATGTCTGGTGTCAAATTCAGTAGTTTCCACGATATTACAAATCTCCTAATGTGGGTAGATTCCAAACGCATTTTAAATTATACATCGGAAATTTCTCCAATTGGCTATTATATTTGCCTCAAATGTAGTTCATAGATCTAAAGTTTTATGTATGTTAAATTTACTTATAGGACGAAATATCATTTGATTTAGGTGATTTTGTCTCAAATCTTTGCATCTTCAGAAAATACAAAATTTTAATGTTATACAGTTTCTTAAACTGCTGTTCTTTAATAAAAACTGACTCTGAAATCCAGACACTTTTGATGTGGCTATAAAAAAAATTTGAAGAATACTTTAATATTTAAAGGATCAATCAACCTGTCACTTTTTGCCGCATCAACATGAATTTTACTCAGATTTTTCGTTGATATTTCACAAAACATATAAATAAAAAAAATATGAATAATTTACATGCTGTTGCAGTGACACAATTTCACAGTAAACCTGGAGATTATTTTACTTTTGCTTCATTGAAATTTATACAATGGCTTTTAAACATTTCTGATATATATATATATATATATATATATATATATATATATATATATATATATATATATGTGTGTGTGTGTGTGTGTGTGTGTGTGTGTAATGATAACGGTGGCGCATCAGGACGGTGAACTCGTAGACATCAGGACTCGTAACATCAGGACGGTGAACTCGTAGTATTCCGTAAACCGGGGTATAGTCGTGGCGGAGTTGTTTGGGAGGACTCATACGCAGATAGTTCTGTCGAGGAACACAGACATCCAAAATGTTGATTGAATTGTCTCTTTATTTGGAATACTTTGATGGTTTCATTACACATCATTATAATCACAGTTCAAATTTATTTCAGGACTATCATACCTGAAAACTGTCCTAAGGCTGTCGGAACAGAACAGGATAAAACAAAAGAACGTAGAACTAAAAGTTGTGCATGTTTCTCATTCAGCGACAGACACTCAAAAGCCCAAAAGGACGATGATCTCTCGCCCGAAGTACGGGTGCATTAAACTTCTAATTGGCCAGTTCAAGACATCTGACCTCACACGTCATATGAGATGACATTGCGCTAGACGCCTGGAACATTCTATGTTAGATAAGATTTCTCTTTACACGTGCCTTAGGGGTAAATATAATCGATTACTTAGTTTATATCTAAATCAAACTTTGGATTATGTGGTGATACTTTATTGAGATAAAATGAAAAAGTTTCGAATAGGCATTTTATTTAATGATAATGAAACGTTATTGTTTCATATACCGGGTGGCCATAGTTAAACTGACAGTGCTCACAGTGTTCTGTAGCGCGATCTATTTGCGAGAATGACGCCACATTTTGTAGGAAGATTAAACAAGACGGGGGACGAAGGATTCCGCGAAAAAATAAATTAGTTCCAAAAGTCACCGCTAGGGGAATATTTGGCGCTGTGTAATAGAAAATAGAGTGTTAACAAATGCAAATCAATACGGAAATTACCTTTTATTTTGCATTCAAATGAGGTTCAATGTGGCTGCCGTTGTTGTGGACCACATATTGCATTCTGTGCACAGTATGCACAACAGCAGAAAGTAACATGTCTGCAGGAATCTCCCGTACAGTCCGTGATATGTTATCCTTCAACGTAGCCAGGTCCTGGACCACTCCTTGATAGACCTTGGACTTAAGGTAACCCCATAGCCAGAAGTCGCATGGTGTAAGATCAGGCGACCGAGGTGGCCATGCAGTTGGAATGTAGCGGCTAATGACTCTTTCTGTTGTGAATTTCTGTCGTAGCAGCTGTTACACCCGTACAGCAACGTGTGGAGGGGCTCCATCTTGAATGAAAATGATTTCCCCAGGCATTGTCTTTGCTGAAGTGCTGGAATGACAAAGCTGTTCAACATGTGGCGATATTTCTCTCCGGTAACAGAACAGGTTTCCGGTCCTGTCGGGGTAATGTTCTCATAGAAGAATGGACCTACGATAAATTCCGCTGTGAACCCACACCAAACAGTTACCTTTGGTGAATGTAAGGGAATTTCTGTGACTGCATGTGGTGATTTGTCATCCCAAATTCGGCAGTTCTGGGTATTCACAGTTCCATGCAGGTAAAAGTGGGCCTCGTCTCCCCATAAGATTTTCCACGGCCAAGCATCATCCACCTCCATTCTGGCAAGAAAGGTGAGAGCGAAAGTCAATCGCTTATCATGGTCGGGGTACAGTAACTCCTGTACACGGCTGATCTTGTACGGATAGAAGTTGATAATCTTTCGTAAGATTTTCCATACCGTACTGTAAGGCATATCCATATTCCGAGCTAATACACGAGCGCTAGAGGTGGCAGCAATATTGTCTGGTCCTCTGTCGACAATCGCCGTGGCAACTGCTTCGATTGTATCCTGTGGTACAGGTTTTCGTCCTCTGCCTGACTGAACCTTCAGAGAACCTGTTTTCTCAAACGTCGCAACCATTGCTTTTAGCCCATTAACTGACACAGGACCGTTACCTTTACGCATTTTTTTGTGCGTTCTAAAAGCACGAAGAGCAGCTGACGCGTTGTACTGGTTGAGGTAAAAGAATTTGACCAGTAACGCACGCTCGACTAAAGAAGGAGACATTGCACATAAACTTTCAATCCGATTGATTCGAAACGTAACACATTGCCTTTTAAAACCCAAGCAGCTGGCACTGTGCCAATGGATGTAACGTGAAATTTGAATAAAGAACTTCTTCTTCTGCTCACCGTACGTGATATTGTCGATCACGAGACTTTATCAGTGATTATGTAGATTTTACGCTTTTTTAAAAGTGTTGCCATATTACACTTGAACTAAATAAGAAAATGTGCATAATAAAAGGTAATTTTATTCCGAATTAATTTGCATTTGTTAACACTCTATTTTCTATTACACAGCGCCAAATATTCCCCTAGCGGTGACTTTTGGAACTAATTTATTTTTTCGCGGAATCCTTCGTCCCCCGTCTTGTTTAATCTTCCTACAAAATGCGGCGTCATTCTCGCAAATAGATCGCGCTACAGAACACTGTGAGCACTGTCAGTTTAATTATGGCCACCCGGTATATATATATGGGATACCTATACATATAAGTTTATAGTCTTTCAATTTTTATACACATCTCTTCAAACTCTTTGTGGATCAAATAATAAAGAGAAAATAAACTGGTTTTTAATGCATTGCTATTTAAGTGCTACTTCTTGCCTTAACTTACATTCCCCCATTAATGTCAGTATTTTGAATTACACTGCTGGCCACCCAAATTGCAACACCAAGAAAGACAAGAGATATCACCACAAAATTTATTTTGTAGATAACATGTTGACCAAGTATCAAATGATTAAATTTATAGACTTCTGTGAAGTGTATTCCTGCCAAAATCAGTAGCCAGAGTAGCCGCCATTGTTGGAGATCACCGCTGCCACACGCCTCGGCATTGATTCAAAGAGACTTTGGATAAGTTCTTGGGGTATAGCAGACCAAGCAGCTTCCACACATTGCCAAAGTTGATCTGCTGTGGCAGCTGGGGATGGAATCTGGGTCAATCGTAGAGCAACCATGGACCACATGTTTTCTATCGGTGAAAGATCCGGGGAGCGAGGCGGCCAGGGAAGCAATTCAATCTGGCGATTGACGAAGAACCGTTGGACAATGCGTGCCACGTGTGGTCGCGCATTTTCCTGTTTAAATATGGCAGTGGACAAGCCTTGAAAGAAGGTAAGGAAGGAAGGACAACTGGCTCGAACACCTCGGAGATGTAGCGCTGGCTGTTTAAAGTACCGGCAATGCGTACTAGAGGTGTGCGAGAGTGATATCCAATACCGCCCCATACCATAATACCCGGTGCAGGACCAGTGTGGCGGTGCATAACGCAGCTGTTTAGCATCCTCTCTTCACGGTGTCTCCAGACTCGAATGCGACCATCGTGGTGTTGCAGACAGAAGCGTGACTCGTCAGTAAAGACAATTTCATTCCATTCTGCCGTCCACATCCTTCTGTCATCGCACCATTGGCGGCGGAGACGTCTGTGGTTCTGCGTCAAGGGTAAACAAAGCGATGGACGTCTTGCGGACAGACCACTCTGCTGTAAACGGCGTCGAATGGTACGCGCAGACACTGGATGATGCGTTACAGACTGCATGTGCTGTGCTATGGTTCGTGATGTGACTGAGCGATCCGTCACTGCCATGCGCACAATTTGCCTGTCATCGCGTGAAGTGGTGCGCTGAGGTGGATGCGATCGTACACGCCGGTCCGTCGTACCCTCCTGCATCCAACAATCACATATCCGCATTACAGTTGTTTGGTTTCGTCCAACACGACTACCGATTTCCCTGAAAGATAATCCACAATCTCGGTAGGCCACTATCCTTCCTCTGTCGAACTCGGATACTTGATCAAAAGATGATCGCTGTTTTCGACGAGGCATAATTGATCGTTTTTTTGAAAAAACCACAAGAAAAACACAATTGCCGAACTTGAAATCGTCGAAATCTCCAAGCCTTAAATAGCGCTTTGAAGTGACGCCACAGACGCGCGTGATGTGCGTCTGCGCTGAAATTCTAATCATTTGCATATCTCACCTCCGCTAATGCATGTTGTAAATTTCATGTTATTTGCATGTTTCCTTCAGGGTGTTGCATTTACAGTGGCCAGCAGTGTAATTAGAAAAGTATGCCTACGATGAACAGCGTGTTAAGTCTTATCTGCAATTCTAATGGCTAGTTTTTCCACACTTTAAAATACTGAGAATAAGTTCTTAACTTTAAACAGTATGATTAGTTGCACACACAAGCAAACACAACCACTCTCAACATTGAATTATAAGAAACTGACTAATTAATTGGATAAAATCTGTTCTTCGTGCAGTTAGAAAGAACAGTGAAGAAAAACTTGAGGTTTTAGCAACGAAAATAATTTGTAATGTTACTATGAGCGAAGAAGGAAAGTATAATTCTCAACAGAAAATCAGATTTTAGTGAAAACATTATTTCCTTTTAAAGTTTATTCGTACAGAGTTCTGCATAGTTAATTATTTGTTTTGACAGGGGTGCTTAAAGAAACTAATACAGAGTAATGCTTCAATACGTAATTTGATGTGTTTAAAAAGAAATTTAAAAATAAAAATAAATCGTTAAATAAATTTAAAATGCATTTAATAATAATAATAATGATAATGATAATGATAATAATGATAATAATGATAATGATAGTAATAATAATAATTATTAATATTATTAATTATTTATTTTAAAATAAATTTTTAAACAAAAATAATATTAAATTTTAATATTAAAATTTTTAATACCGTATTTACGCGTGTATAGGCTACCCTTTTACTCCATAAAATAGGTGGTAAAAATGGGGTGCAGTTTATACGTGAAATTTTAAAATTAAATACAGTAACCACCCTTTAGTTTAGAACACTTTACTACCATAAAACATTAGTATCTATATACCTTACAACATATTACACCGTAACATGTCGACGGTAATTCAATGTATTGTAAATATTATTGTTTGCATATATTATACCTTAGGACTATTTAATAAAACTCTTTTAAGTTCCCAAGAGTTTGTCCTTCTGTGAAATAATTCCTAAATGTACTAGTATGTATACACTCTGTCACAAAAATATATATGCACCCAGAAGGAAACGAGCTACTATCACGAAATGTCTGTCACTTAACATGTATGTAGTGTAAGAGAAGATAAGCAAATGGTTACAAATTCAGAAGAACAGGACGTTTTATTAACAAGATGTAGCATGAAAAAGGTTACAAATCACTCAGTAGTAAATCCACCTCTGGCAGCTATACAAGACGAAACACGGCGTGGCATCGAATCAATAAGATCACGTATGACCTCCTGCTGAAGATGATGCCATAATCTTTGCAACTGGGCAGTTAATTCACAAGTAATCCGGGACGGCTGCAGTTTCCTTTCAAGCACTTGCTGTATTGGCGAGAGGTCTGGTGACCTGACAGGCCATGGGAGTGCGTCATATCCTTGAAGACATTGTTGGGAGAGTCGCGCAGTATGTGGACGAGCGTTGTTTTGCTGATAAATGGCACCTGGGCGACTTGATAGCATAAGCAGTACAACTGGCGTTAAATTCTCGTCCACGTAACTGTGTGCCGTCAAAGTGCGTTGAAGGACGACTAGAGGTGATCGTGTGTCCCAACAAATCGTTCCCCACACTGCCACACCTTGTGTAATCGCCGTATGTCTCTCGACAACAAATGCCTGATCGGACCGGTGGCCTGGCCGAATCCACACACGTATGCGCTGGTCATCAGCATTGAGACTGAATCGGGATTCATAGCTGATGATCACACGCCTCCAGTCAGTCACACTCCAGCTTGCCCGGGGTTGGCAAAAATCCAATCGACACTGCCTATGATGTGGGGTCAGTGGTAGGCATTTTAATAGATGTCGGCTCCTTATATCCAATTTTTTTTTAAATATTGAAAAGGTGGGATATATTTTAGGAACATATAAATTTTTAAGTTTAAATAAATGCTAACTCCATTGCTGATTTTATTCATTTATTGAAACATAAGCAACACATACCAGGATAGGATATATTATTACAGTTTCAAAAATTGCCAAAGGATTCAGTATAGTATTACACTAGAGGACTAGAATAGAAATCACTAAAAAAAAACTTTTATTAATGCGGAACTTGCCAGTTGATGCTTAGAGCACAAATGTTTGATATCAAGCCTAACATTTGACTTCTTGACGGTAGCTAATTCATCCTCAGTAACGATGGCATCCATTCGTATCACAATCTGTCGTGCGTGACTGTAATTAATTCTACTTAATTTTTTAGAGGGTCCTACTTATATTTTTTGTGTATAAAAAAATACCTTTCGGCATCCTTGGCCGATCTCACGGTACCCTAAATCCGGTTGTGAAGCACTGGACTAGTGGATTGTTGTATTGCGAATTTTATAAAACTATCAGTCACGATTACGAAGGATGCATCTATACATTTTTGTTCTGCAATTTCTATTCAAGAAAACGTCTCAATATAGGCACATGGAATATTAAAAAAAACTTGAACTGATTAAACTTTGCGCAGTTGGAGTGTAAGACACATAGAGATTATTCTAAAAATGTATCTTTAGACTATTTAAATGATACGAATTACTAAAAATACCACAAAATATCCATATGTAATGCCTCCATTTGCCCATTTTATATTGATTTTATATGTAATGTGTATTGATTTTAAACACAAATATAATACTAATGAATGTCTAGACAGATCGTAATTAGGGATGCGTAATTTTCGCATTTGTGAAATAGACGTGAATAAATGCGAAATTTGCCGATATGAGTGAATATTATTTTTTTACTACTTTTCGGCGAAAACTCTGTGATAAACGGCTTTTTAAGCGAAATTAGGTAATAATAGTAATAATTTATCAACATAATTGCTTATCTAAGACCATCCACGGTCTTTAACTGAGAGATCTCACTCTCAAAATTTGCTTATTGCTAAAGACTTAAGGATGTCATGCTTAACATGAGGATGTGGAGACTACTACAATCTTAGCTTTTAACTAATAATTTTGATACTTAGCTAAACAAACATGTAATATTGTGATTTTTTGTTCAATAAAGGCGAAATATTTGAATATATATATATATATATATATATATATATATATATATATATATATATATATATATATATATATATTGCAAATAAATGCGAAATTTTATATATTGTAATTTTTTTTTTTTTTTAAAGTTCGATATTTTTTATGTGATATTTACGTACCTCTCATCATAATGTTTTCACAAGTAGAAAACCAATTTTAAATTGTGTTATCTGGAAATTATTCAAATATATCAGGACTGCTTAAATTTCGAGCATAAATTGTAAAGAATTAATTTAATTCTTTTGCATACTAAATAATTAATCAAAGGAATGTCACTTAGAAAATAAATTTATAACGTAAGGGATGCTTAAAAATACTAAAACACTTAAAGTAGCTCTAATTAGGTCGAGAATAGAACTCCCGAATCAAAAGTAAATAACAAGTAGAACCCAGCGAGATATTAACATCTCATTCTGAACCTGATTGAATTTCTAAGGACTCAGATGAGATCTTTATTTTGTAGGTAACGTTTACGGTTTCAGGGAGGATGCATCGGATATAGACTCATTTCCCGTTTACGAGAGTAACATGCGCCAGCTAACAGCCTACGAATGCAGAGAAGTAATCATCATTTGGATCAGATATTTGTCTCACAGTGAGGACACATTTGGAGAAAAATGAGGTGGTGTATATGAGTAAAATGGTGTATTAAGAAGAGTAAATAACCTCCGAAATCTTTACAAAGCAAAACACTGTTGAACTCGAATTAAATGAATTTCACAGAAATAGCTGGATTGTTGAAGCCTGATTGTCGAAGCACGGTAAAAATAGTTATTAAAACTTTATCGGGGTAAGTAGAGTGTGTTTCTAAAGGTGCTCGCTAAATCATCTCTTAAATGTGGGAAACTGAAATGTAAAATTTATGACTGTAATGATGAATGATTTAATTATATGAATTTTTTCTCTGACATCGGCAAAAAATTTCAAAATTTTCAAGAATATTTCTGTTACTTTAGAATTTTAAGCCACATCACGTCGACCGTTAGATTTCATGTAGTTTCAAAAACTCTAGCTGTCGAAACTTTTGGATTCTTAATTAAAATATATTTAAAGGCCTCGACGTGCATCAAGAAATCAAATATTTTTTCAATACGGCCTCAAATACTTCAAGAATTCATGACGTATTTTGTTCGCACTTGTCATTATAAAAATGGGCGAAGTAAAATTGATGAATGTAATGATGATTGATTTAATTATATATGAATTTTTTCTCTGACATCGACAAAAATTTTCCGAATTTCCCAGAATATTTCTGTTACTTTAGAATTTTAAGCCACATCATTCTGACCGTTACATATCATGTAATTTCAAAAAAATCTGGAAGTCGAAACATTTAGATTATTAATTAAAATATTTTTAAAGGCTTCGACGGGCATAAAGAAATCAATTTATTTTTCAATACGGCCTCTAATATTTCAAGAATTGATGACTTGTTCTGTTCGCACTTGTCATTATAAAAATTGGCAAAACATTAATATTATTATCTAAACTCATCATTTGATCCTGATTTGTAATCAGAACTAAATGCTCGCAAAAATTATTCAGGGAAAATGCTTGTCACCGAGGCTAAAAGAGGATTTATTTCATGAAGTCGATACAACCTTAACTTCAGTGCCTACCTGGATTCTTTCGACAGATATGCTTCCCTATAATTCTTATCTGACTGTATTGCTATATATCGTCATTCTTATATTGATGACACTTTCAGAGAAGCTTTAAGGGAAGATTTTTTCTGACTTTAAAAAGGATTTAGTGTTTTTGTTAGTTCCAAAGATGTTGGATGGGATTGAGATTTAAGGACATAGTCTGCCAGTCTAACTTTTAAAGTTTTGTCTTTAAACCCATGTCTGGTGAATCATCAATCTGTGGCATGGATGAGAGTGTAAAGGGATGTTCATAAATACAACAGTACCACAAGAAGAGAGCACAACTTTTCAGTAAATTGATACACATTACCAAAATCAATGGATTTAGTCCTTCCATACAAAGTCAATCCCAGACTATTGCACATATCATTACGGATTTTAAGGCCGACACAACACAGTAAGACAATATTCTTCCCTTGTGGAAAGCGATATCCAAACACAGTCGATTTGATTAAAAAAGCACGAGGAATCATTCGTCTCTCCTTATTCGTCAGTCTATGATTTGCCCTCTCTCGCAATAATCGTCTCCCGGCTTTCAGTAAAGGGATGTTGGCCTTTTCGCAGTAGTCTACATTTTAACCGACTTCATGTAGCCTCTAATAGTACGGACGTTGACACTAGTTCATTTGGCTCTGGATACAACATAAAACAAATCTGCTTGACATTTCTTTTGAGATTCTCCACTAAGCATCATTTACTATAGGGGGTTCAAAATTACCCTGAGGCAACACCCGCGTTGCATACCTTGCACTGTAAGGAACTGATGTCACGCAGAGCTTTCTGTCATGGAACGCCTGTTATGCATTGCTACTTATCATAGTTAAATGAAGCCTACGAGGCTATCCTACTTATATATAAACTATATAATATGCACAATACCCAAGCATGTGATCTTGGAAATACGCTCACACTTGTAGAGTAGGTGCCCGAGATTTATTGGTTTTTGCCGTTATATATAAAGCACATGTGTTTGTACAAATTTCCATAGTCTGTGTTACACAAGTCCTTTTCCTAGATGATGATGTAAAATAGTAATTAACTAATACTTCTTAACCTATACACACCTTCATATAGGTAATAGAGAAAAATAGTTAGCATGTTTAGCATATATATGAAGATGGCAGCAGCAAACGCTGAAATTTATTTGTGATTCGCTTCCTCAGTAACACCGATAACACAAATAAATTGATAGGCATGATACGAAATAGTTTTCTTTCTAAGGTAGACATAATATAGTGCTAAAAGACAATTGAAAATATTATTATTAATCACTCAAAATAAGCAAGAAAGTGAGTGATCTGAGCTACATGTCTTATTGAAACTCGAGGGGAAAACAGATGTAGAGTCAGAGTTAACTTTGATACAAATAAATTAAAGATATACTATTAGAGGGAGGAGTTGGACAACTCCAAAAATTAAGTCTTCATTATAACATTATCTTCTGCAAGTTAAAGCAAAATCAAATACAGGGCAACTACCGACTTGAACAGCTGAAACAGCTTGAAAGATATTATTCAAATATATGTTAAAGTGATTATAATGTAGAGCTAAAATTAGATATAAATGTATAACTAAATATACCAGTAATGAAAAATAATCACTCTACCAACCATATGATTAACAGTCATATTGGGGAGATTAGTAATTAACTTCATATGTAAATACAAAACAGCATTACGAAACTATTCCCGCGCATAGTTAACACAAACATATGTAAGAAGTTGTTGCGTAACATTAAGTATTTAACAGCAGGAGGCTACATTAACGCAATGCCCATAGGGTATCACCAGTCATAAAAGAAATGATCACTCAATAATCTCCAAGGTACTATAAACATGCCTTGGAGATCTACTGCGCAAGTACTTCTCCCAGGCCACCCCTCCTCGTAATCGAATCTTGCATAACCTAAATAAAATTTCTATCTTCTCCTTTCCCTTTATTAGTCACGCTGTGTAGTACTGGGGGCTGGTAAGTTTCAGCCTGATGAACATCTCGCTCCTCTATCTGAATTATAACCGTACAATTAAGGATAATGATTACATCGATAACAGATGCTTGTCTCTCGGGAAAGGTACTTAACTGTGAGTGACCTCTCTGATTATTTGGTCAAATAGCAAAGGAATGTTAGAGGACGGAAACAGTAGTAATAAGAATATGCGATCGATAGAAATGATTCGTAACCAAGGAAGTGATACTGTGTAGAAAATTTCCCTGTATGTGCATATTAACTTATCTAATGTGCAAGATGAGGTATTCGTGAATTAATCTTGAAAATCATTTATTTAACGCCTTTTATAGCCTGTAATAACGGGTTTAATTTATTAACTTCAGTTCTGCCAACATACATAACAATTCTTCTTGTCTATACAGTTTATACAGGCCGTTAGAAATGTCTAATTAATACATTTCCTATTTTATACAGCCCATTTCAACTATTCACCTGTCACAAGGATCTCTTTTTTTCTTTGTACCATTGATTCTCAATATGGGAGGCGTACCACCCTATGGAGGCGTGAGTGGTAATCAGGGGGGAGGGGTATCAAAAAATAGAAAGTGTGAAAAAGTATTTAACTAGCGACAGTTGCGATTTTCAGACCTAGGGGGACGTAGGGTTTGAAGATCCTCCAAAAGGGGCTTAGACATGAAAAGATTTTGAATCACTGCTTTATGCGCGCCTATTGTAGCCTCATTTTTTCGCTGCAGGAGAGTAGTCAATCAGAAAACAGGAATGGATTATAATAAAAGTACCAGAGAGTACAAATTGAAACTGACTTAAGACACTTGTCGTCATTGCTTCTTTAAAAGAACGTCTCTCGAAACGCTGATTCGATATCTTCACCACTATCCTACATTCATCTCATACACCAAGGAAATTTTCAACGCTTTAACGTCGAGGATGGTACCACCTAGTAGATTTATTAGGCTTAAAACTGACGAAAATTTGTGTATGAATTGTACACTTTTCCTGTTACCATTTTTATTAATTCACTTGAAATAAATATTTTTATCCACCTACTTATTGTCTAGCTATGATATGAATCGAAAGATATGATTCTTATACAATGAAATTTGATAGATGTATAGAAAAGTTAACTATGGTCTGAGTACGTTAACTTTAAATCTAAACTGCATTCATAGATAAAACTGTCAAATTAATGATTTTTTAAAAATGAATATCTCCCATGTTTTTACACCTTCCATAACTTTATAATATAAAGATTAAAATATTTTGAAATCCTTTTAATACATTTTATATACTGTATTTGAAATTAGGAAGAGGTATGTCAAAAGATAGATTGGCAGTTGAATGAAAGATTGACGCATTAGTGTAAAAAATACACAAAAATATGTTTTTAATAAGAAAAAAATCACATTTGCAACAAATAGCATTTTATTGAGAGAATAGAAATAAGATACATTTAAACATAAATTAATTCAGATTACAACTATTTAAAGCTTGGAACATTACAACTCTATCTTTCAAAAATGGACACATTGCAGTGGGAGAAGCTAAAAGGTTTTCAGCAGGTTGTGGTAAAATTCAGAGTCGTGTGCGACGTAATATTTAAGTTGAGAGTTTCCCACAACCTGAAATAACTATGTGATAAGTGGTTCCAGGTTGCAATAAATGATAAAAATGATCAATTGACGTTAAGTACATATTCTGCCCAATGAACAGCTTGAAAATATTTTAGTGTCGCTGAATGGCAACAAACTGTTTCGAAATTAAAAAAACTAAATAATAATATCTTCGTTTGATGCAAATTTTCAGTCTGTATTCGGCTTTGAGGATATTTAGATGCCCTAAAATTAAAAATAATTTTATGTAATAAATAAATTAAATTTTTGTTTATCCATAACAGAATTTATGTGACTTCTTAACATACTGCATACTTGTGTATGTCACATTACATTTTCAATTATCTTTTAAGCGAGTTTCTGCTTTAATGAACTCAGACATATATTATATATAATGTATTTCGTAACAGTGCTCTAAATTATCTTACAATTTACATATAAATGCAATTACCCAATTAAATATTCTCAGCATCTTATTGTTAGTGACTGATAATATTACATTATCTGTGCAAATCTGATTAATTTTAATCGTTTTACGTCATTGTTATGGGTCAGTATTTTACTGTACGTAGCATTAAATATAAAATCCATCCGATATTTCTGGGCATGTATAGATAATGGAACCACGCGAGACTCTCTTGGGCTCCATAAAAACCCTAGAATGTTGGGCTGCGAGTCCTTGTACGTCATTACACCCATAATCAAATCTTAACCAACCCTAAATAAAATTTCTCTCCTCTCCGCTGTTATAAGAGTAAATGGGGCCCATATCTTAGTGGTTGAATAGAATAGTGGCGGTGATAATTTTATTGAACGGTGCAAGGTGGAATTCCATATCTCAGGGAAAATGTTTTCTACTTACAGTTATGAGGTTGTTAATGCTTATGTTGAGATTCTATTCCCCGAAAAATCTATTTTTTGTGGTTGAACTTGTTACTATTGTCACAATAAAAATGCACTGAAAGCTGCTGTGTACTAACCCTATTGGATTCGCCCACTTCAATGTTTACCTATGGAGAAAATGTTTTCAAGAATTGCGGACTTGGATTTAAAGATTTTTTGTTTTCAGTTTTGTTCCGTAATAGAGAAAATTTTCCCCCTTGGGACGTTTTTCGTTTAAAAAATACAAATAATACTTTAAAATTTAAATTATTCGGGGGGAAATCTGGTATAGTGTGTTTTAAATGCTCCTAAATTCCTTTGGTGGACGAAATTTATAAAATTCCAGTTGCAAGGTGCAAAAATGGTGGATTGTTGCAAGGTCGAAAAGGCTATCTGACAACATCATTTGTATTGGATTACCAGCATTTATATAGTAGCTTCATATAATAGACAATTTTTATCCATAGGTTAACACTGCGGTGAGCGAATCCAATAGGGTTAGTACACAGCAGCTCTGAGATGTCAATTTTTGGAAGTCGGTTTTCATTTTTCTGTTAACGATACAGCATTATTTCAAGTTATGTTTAATTTATATACAGAATTGGTCCAAACAGCCACGCATCCTGAAATAACATACAAAATATAACCAGAAAATAAAGTATCGTGGTTGGAGATGCACATTGATATCCCAACCACACAAACACTCGTTCAATATGCTTAAAAGCTAACTTGTCGATACCCGAGACTTGTTAATAAATCATTCTAAAAACTTTTATTGCTAAAATACAAAGTATGTAATACAACAGAAAAAATGCATTGTTTGATTAAATTGTTACAATATTGTATATCTTTGAGATGATATTATTAGAGTAAGGGCATGTTCTCATAGAATCCGTGAGCATTAGAGTTAAAGATTCCTTTGGCGCTGATTGGTTAAATGGGTCAATGATCAGTATATGATTAGTTTTACGCTGATCATTTTTTTTATCATTTTACGCTGACGCTGATGGATTCTATGTGAACAGTCATAATTGTGTTAAGTTAAAGTGTTAGGTTAAATAGGGACAATATACAGGACAATTGTGTTAAGATTAAGAGTTCCATTGACCAAGAAAATAAGCATTTATTTGCAGTTGGTCAAACGTATACAAGCAACAACAGAGATAGACACAGACTGACTGAAAAAAGAACATCACATGTATTTATAAAATTATACAGGATCCCAGAAAGAGCCAATAGTAAATTTTAATAAGACAGCCAATAGAAATCTTTCAACAAATCAGAGAGAAGGGAAAGAACGGATGATATCATCTGCGATTACATTTCTAACAGATATAAAAGTAACAAGCATATTATAATATTAAAACATCCCTATTAAAACAGGATTTTATGGCCTTGATCTGTGTACTCATAATTTTTTTAAAAGTAATTCAATGTAGTTAAATTAAATTCTGTGCATGTATACCAATTTATTTCCATTTCTGTAAAACTTGAAAGGTATTTCACCCTTAAAAACTTGTAACATTTTCCGCAGATCAGAGATCGATCATGGAGTCTGGGATGCACTTCGATTACCACGTTAGCCGCTTTGAAATATATCTCGGAAAAGCGTTTCTAACTGCCACGAGCTGCAAAAAGGAAAATAACTGATGGAAGATAAAGCCTCCTTTTACTTTATCTCAATAAAATAGAGGAAGGTGAGAAAAGATCTTCATTTAATAATGTTGGAAACAGGAAGCGGAATTAAAACAAGTGAGACAAGAGTGAAAGGTTATAAGATTAAGATGGTGCCGGAGTTTCGAGACTGTTTTATTAGTTCGGAATAAATTTCTAAATTAGAAGAACAGGGAGAAGAGAGAAATAGAAAAGTTTTAAAACTAATTGGAACATTCGCACAGGTGGGAATTTCAATAAAATTTGTTACACAGAGCATATCACTTAATGAATTTTATTGCAACACTAATTTACTGGAATTCTTTGATTATTTTCCATGTTAGAACGTTATTACTGTTTTAAAACTAGCATGTTTCGTATAGTTTTAATCACATAAAATTTTCGCATTATTTTAATCATACAAAATTTCCGCATTATTTTAATCATACAGAATTTTTCTTCATGGCATGTTGTTTATTAGTGCAGTTGTATGATGATTAATCATACTTTATACTTTAAGAGACGCTTTAAAGTTATGATAAAACAATAACGTGACTTGATCTACGTACCATCATTAAAGAATAACCATGTACCGTTAAGGTTAATGGTAATTGTGAACTATCACTGTCAAAAAGCTTACATTCATGATAAAAGATATTGTTCATGCAACAACATTGATGAAAATAATTTAAGCTTTGTGGGATTCAGTGATTTGAAAAAAGTCTTTCATCCCAATATCTCATTTTGGATAATTTGAATTGCTCTCTTAGACAAACAAATAAACAAACAAACAAAAAAGCCTCAAGAAGGAGTTATCCGAATGGGAAGAAAATTGATAGGTGTGACGTACATGTACAGAAAAACAAATGATTACAATTTGAAAAAGATGGATGATTTATTTCAGAGAATGAGCATCACAAAGTGAAAAAGTCAATAACACGTTGGTCCACCTTTGGCCCTTATGCAAGTAGTTATTCTGCTTGGCGTTGATTGATAGAGGTGAATGATGTCCTCCTGCGTGATATCATGCCAAATTGTGTCTAATTGGCGCGTTAGATCGTCAAATTCCCGAGCTGGTTGGAGGCCCTGCCTATAATGCTCCAAACGAGCTCAATGGGGGGGGGGAGAAATCCTTGCTGGCCAAGGTACCGTTCGGCAAGCACGAAGACAATCAGTAGAAACTCTCACCGTGAGAGGGCGGACATTATCTTACTGATATTTAAGTTCAGGACGGCGTGATATTAAGGGCAACACAACGGGGCGTAGAATATCGCTGACGTACCGCTGCGCTGTAAGGGTGCCGCGGATGATAGCCAAAGGGGTCCTGCTATGAAATGAAATGTCACCCCAGACCATCACTACTGGTTGTCTGTCCGTATGGCGGAAGACAGTCAGGTTGGTATCTCACAGCTGTCCGGGGCGTCTCCAGACATGTTTTCGCTGGTCATTGGGGCTCAATTAGAAGCGGGACTCATCACTGAAAACATTTCTACTCAGTGAATGACATTCCCGGTCGAATGTGCCCGACACCACTGCAAACGCGTTTGTCGGTGTACAGAGGTCAATGGTAGTCGGCGCAAGGGGCGCCGTGTGCTCAGCCCCCTTTCTCTGAGCCACCAATGAATGGTTCTTGCGGTCACTGAAGCATCAGTTGCATGTACGATCGATGATAATGCTGAATCTGGGGCTATGAGTGCCTCTCTGACAATTGCTCGGTCCTCACGTTTTGTCGTTTCTCTAGGCCGACGGCCTCCTTCTTGACGCTGTGTTCGGCCTTGGTTCAAACATTCCTGCGAACATCGTCTAATAATGAAATCACACCTATCCAAATGTCGAGCGATTCGCCGATTAGACCGATCGGCTTTTTTGAGCCCAACTACACGTCCTCTCTCAAATGTTGACATCTGCGCATATTGTTCGCGCACCTGTATGCGAGACATAGTTACTGTTTACCAGACTACACGGAATGAAATTCTTAAAGAATTTATGATCTGGAATTTCTCCTCTTTAATATCTTGCCAGTTGCACAGTTTAGATGCGGTGCAAGATCACATGTTCATTCATTGGCTGCCAATCTTTAAAATTTTGCATTTTCCTTCGAAACCTGCATGTGTATAAATTTGTGTATAATTTGCATTACCCCCTTCTTGGTGCGTCGTTGTTTTTTTGTTTTTTTTTGTCTTAGCGTGTACTAACAGGAACGAATATCTATGCATAAACATTGAAATTATTTATAGAATTATTCCTATCATTGTTGTTAAAAATATTGAGTAGGTTAATATTTCTGTTTCTTAGCTGTTGAAGGCTGCTAAGAAACCAGTTAAGTTTCCTATACTATCTGATGGATCACACACACAGATACGTTTCATTACCGAAATAACTGCAACTGAACTTTCAGAGTCATCCTGAATTTACGAAACACATTTAGTTTTTGCAATTTTCCTCAAACTACAAATGTATTTCCCAAGCTTTGAAGATGTCTCGAAGGAATAAAGCCATGCTCTATCTCAAAGGCTAAAAAATATTGTACTTTGAAGGAATTTCTGAGAAAAATTATATTGCGATTGAAATCTTATTTACTATATTTGGTAGTTTATAAATCTTTTATTTACAGTTTAAACAAGTTTGTTGTCAAATACACGTATTATATTTTGCGTTTAATGTTTTGTTATAACTATTTTATTTCGTACAGGTGTAAAAAAAGCAATGAGTGAAAAGAAGACAAATTCTAACATTAAGGCCGTTATAACATTTTTTTAAACTGGAACTTCGTCTATGCTTATTTAATTTTGGAAATTTAGTTTTTCTTTATTTTCTTCCCATTCTTTTTTTATGCAGAAACAATTTAATATTTCTTAGTTAATGGTTGTATTTAATATAAAATTGTCTCTTATAGAAACTAAATTTCAATGGAGTATCATATAAACTACTCTGTACGAAAAATATCAGATTTTGCCCCTCAAAAAACAAAATGTTATAACTGTGTTCTTCCTAGAAATGCCTCCCTAGGTGTCTTTATAATTCCTTAATTTTACAGCCTATACATTTTAACAATATATTCTACAATGCAGCACAAAATACAGTACTAGACATTATTTTCAGTAAAGCATTTATAAACAAACAACTGTTCCAACGAAAACAACAAAATCGACATTATCACGAAATGGAAATTGTTAAATTCATATACTTTACAAAAATATAGAAACTAGATGATCTAAATATCATTAACAGCTCAGTAAACGATTTAATGATACGAGTTTTTAAATGTATTTTACACAACTAGTATAAAATTTCGCATACATAATGATGCATACATATACATTAAAGATGCCCATTAATTCACGAAAACAATTTTCCGATAAAAAAAAACATTTTATCACGATACACTGCAATGGCGATACATGAATTTCATAGGATTGTCTTAGCAATGAACTCAAAAGTTTAATTTTTGCTTCATTAGATAAAGGAAATCATATAATTTGCTGTATACTCTTCATACGGCCAGTTTTTAACATTTAAACGTAGTTCTAAGTGCCCTTTAAATCTCCTATTCTAGAATCCATTTCGGAGAAACGCTTTGTTGGGCAGGCAGTTAGGAGTGTGTAATATAAAGCAGTTACAAGTCATATTCTTATTCTTTTTTTCCCTTCCTTGTTTAGGTACTCATATCCCATGCTCCGGTGATCAAGCGGATAACATACTATGATGTATAGCGGCTATAAAAAAGTGGAAAATGAATGATGTCGTGTCACTCAACAGATTTTTGTTAGTGGAGTTAAATCGTGCGGTTACGTAGCATGTAAACGACTGGCCTGAGACATTTAACTAATCGTTTGATATTGTCACTTATGAGATTAATGAGAAAAACGACTACGAACTTTCTCTTTTTTTTCTTTGCATAAGAGCATTAAAATATAATTTAAATGTGATGGGGAAATAGCGGACTTGTTTCTCTACAAGGTATTTTACAGGAATACCCCACTACGTTTTGTTTCATCTTTCGAGCGAAGATGTTAGCATAAATGAGATGAAAACATAAAGGATGAAAGATGATGCACATGAGCACAGATGAAATCATGAATGAATGGAGACGAAAATCATGATTAATACATGCAAGAGACGTGCTATAACTACTACTGTGTCGTGGCAGTGTGTTGTTTTATTGTGAAGTTGCATCTCTTCTTGGTATTTTAATAATTTCTTAGAAAGTGGCGATTAGAAAAGATTCTGTTCGTCAATCATGTATTAATTCTTATGGTGTACCGAGAATTGCATCATTTATTTTGTATATTAAACAATGAGAGGAACAGATATTTTTAATCAGAAGTAGGCATTAGTCATTTATGTCCAAAAAATTACTATGTCAGTTGCATGGTATTAGGTAATATCATAATATGGCTTAGTGGTGTAAGAGATCAGCACACCTGTCATGAACGCTGAAGGTGTGGTACCTGAACGGGAAGTTTGATTCTCGAAACCAGCCAGTTCTATTATAAAAAAAAATGTGGTACAATGTGAGAAAGGGAAATTGATTGGGAATAAAGACAGTTACTCGTATGATATCAATCTGGTAATTTCTACGAAGGCCTTATTTGAATAGTGGTCCAACTCCATTCTTGTTCATTTTGACATACAGACCCTTAAAGTCTAATGAATGCTCAGAAATGACTGCTGAAGTCTGATTTGTAATGCACTCGGTTGGTAGCAGAAATAAGCTGGAGGTGTACCAGTTCGAAAATAAAATAGAAATGACTTGTATGAACATGAAAGTGAGGCTAACTCAATTTTTTAAAAAGTGGAGTTGGACACTATTCCAACAAGGCCTTCCTATATCTTTGAACTGTTTTATTTTCTGCTAATAATATTTTTCCAATAGTAAGCAAACTTCATAAGATCCATCAAAAGCTCAAAAGCGTAAAAAAGTGGTAGAATGTGAGAAAGTGCAGTTCATTGATAATAAATACAGCTACAGATATAATAATGATCTTGTAAATTATATATCTTCGAACGGTTTTATTTTTTATATTAATAATATTTATCGAATAATAATCAAACTTCATAAGAGAACTCGAAAGCATGGAAAATGTGCTAGAATGTGAGAAAGTGTGGCTGATTCATAATAAATACAGATATCAGTTTAATATTGATCTCGTAAATTATATATCGTTGATCTGTTTTTTTTTTGTTAATATTATTTATTTAATATTAGAAGTTCATAAGAGAACTCAAAAGATCATAAATCACATATACAAGAAGACAGGCTTTTAACGAGAAAATTAATGATTATTTTAAAATCTAAAAATACTTTTCTTAGAACCTTTTACACATATTCCTTTATAGCAGGCATTTGCAATGATATGAATTTATCAAAGGTTTCAATTTTATAAGTCCATACATTAGACACAATACCGAAAATATAATTAATTCTGGAGCAGGTGAAAAAATGAGATTGTGTGGAGATATTTAGCTCCAAATAAAGTCTTATATTAAACACACCATAGAATAGGTATTAGATAGGAAAATTCTCTTCTCCTTATTTTACAGTCTATTTTAAATAAAATTTTAATTTATAATGCCTTTGAATAAAATAAGAGACGTTAAACATGCTGTACCCTTACTCAACTCTAAGCTACCCTATCACTTAATTGATATTTCGATGTAAATTCAAAATTAAACATCATAGGATGAATATAAAGGGTTTTTTTATTCGTAAACATATTATTCTAAAATGAATATAAGAGATTTAACGTAAAAATAACTTAATTATTTTTGGGTTTTTTTGTGTAGGATGAAAAGAGTTAAATGTAACATTCATTAGATATCATTCATATGATAAATTTTATGAAAATTATAATGAACATGATATTTTGTAGAGAATGTGTTTAATATAAAATTAAATGTTCTAAAATTAAATGTCTCATTTCGTTCATTCAATTTACATAGGAGGTAGCTAAATCCTATATCTCAGAGTGTTATTGAAAGGAACAAATTCTGTGAATGAAAAAGGCTAAGAGAGTAGAAAAAACTAATGTAATAAACATTATATCTATCCCCTTTTCATAATTTTATCCAATTTTTCAAAAGAGATCAACAATTTCTAACAACACAAGTACAAAGCTTTACATTAATAAATAGAAGGTTATAATAGGCCATACATATTTGAAATTTAAATAAGTATTATCTTCCAACTGATTACGGTTTTTAAAAATATTTCTGAATGCATAGAAACTGTGCAGAGCTAAAGTCATTGTTCCAAAAAATTCAGATGTATAAAACATGTTCAAACTTAATATCATAGAATTAAAAAAAAATACATTCTTAAGAAGCCTTTTAAAGTAAGTAATTATATATATATATATATATATATATATATATATGAGGCGGTGAAAGGCAAAATGGTTAAGTCTAAAGCGTAAGTCTAAAGTTTACTATAAAAACAACAAAAAATACATAATAAGTTGAACAAATTTTAATTCATAATAATTATTATAATATTGAAAATAATAATTATTCACAATTCCACTATAAATTGAACATGGAGATTACATTTTGCCCCTCAAATAAAAAAAGTTGAAAATGTGACTTACACCACTTTGCCTTTCACCGCCTCATATATATGTGTGTGTGTGTGTGTTATTCACATCTTAAATTATTACATCTATAAAATATACAAGTTAATGTTTCACAATTAGAATATCAACATTCATGGCATAAATGATGGGTGCGATAATAGATCTACTTCCTCTGCACCCTGTGTAATGTCCTTTGACAGCAAAAAATATCTATTGCTTTCGCCATTTGGCCTCGTAATCCTTCAAATTTGCTCTTAATAAGACGTTTGATAAGCACCTAATTAAGAGATCACTCTCTATTTGATATCGGAAAGAATTGTAGGATCGAATCGCATTAAAGATCTGGGCATTCTTGGAGCACGTAAATATCCCTGAATGGCCTCGTTGTGATTCTGTGGCACTCTTTCGCTTATCTGTCGTCCACGACTGTTTGGCAGCATATCTTTTTCGTTTGTATTGATGTCTTGTCTTCACTGAACTTTGTGTGGAGGCCGACTTATTATGGATGGCCGCCACTTGTTCCAGTGTTGAGCTCATCGTGGGTCCTCTTTGGTAGAGAGATACTGGGAAGCGAGAGGTCGAATTTAGAGACTGACAATTTTTTCGCTTTTTCTGTTCTTCAGTAATCTATCTTTGTGTAGTCTTGCTTTGTATATGTCAAGTCCCTTTCCATTAAAATAAATAACATGTTTTTAGTTTTTTGCCAGTGCGGAACACTTGTCAATGAAGCACATAATCAGCGAGAGTCGTTGGTTGCTTTGAATGGAGGACCCTACAAATGAACTAACACTACCTCCAGGTGCCACCTCAATTTTGATCGAGCACCACCAAGGGTGACATCTGTGGAGCTTGTACCCTTTTCCCCCTTTCAGACATCATAGAAGGACTTTTTGGCCTACGGATTTAATGTGCCAATATCCGGCCTAGATCCAAAGATATTTAAGGACATTCATCGGGATTCCAATCGAACATCCCCCAGTTTCAAGTAGAAAGCGCTACCACTAGGCTACCTTTGGTTTACATCAGGTGTTCCCAACCTGAGGGGCGCGAGTCCCAAGGGGGTCGTTAAGTGTTTTTGGAAGGGCCACCACGGTATTATTCAAATGAAACAACTATTTGTCGAATTTCACCGAAAAAATTGTAAAAAATTATTATTTAAGAGGAAACTGTAGAGCAGTGATGTCTTTTAAAGAAAAAAAGTCTCATTCAAAGCACATACTTAGTTCGTTTGAAATCTACTGCCTTTATTGAATGATCAGTGAAAATCAGTGTTACTTCCCACGTACAGTATACAAATTCTAAACGCCCTTTTGTCTTTCATCAGTCTGTGCTGTCACTTTTGGCTTCACTTTTGTAGGTTTCCTATCGGAATGAAGTAATTTTATTCAGGTAAGAGTTTTTCTATTTTAATCGTTATATAATTGCTAATTCATAAAGAAGGTGCATTTTTTTTACTTCAGGTTCTGATCTTGGTTTTATGCATCTTTTACAGAGTGACGAATGTTTCTTGATGTTCACCATTTCTTGCAAATTTCATTTTTGTTACATTAAACACTTAGTAGGAATTAAATGATGGAAAATGTATTCAAATGATTTTTCTCTGTCTTAAAAGTCTTTTTTAATGAAAATATGCAGGGTGGAAACTGGAAAGGGGGATGCATGATGCGTGGAAACCATTGCACAGGGTCGAGATTCGAAAATTGTTGGGAAACATTGGTTTACATACATAATAAAACAAACATATTTATATGCCCAATTTCTGCATTTTATATTCATGGTAGAAACACATTTAGCTAGGCAATAAATCTAAATTCTTTACACTATATTGTTAAAAATTTTACTCTAAATCCCAAAAGAAAAATCCTTTTAAGTAGTGTAGACAGTTTGTAATCATTTCTAAAGTATATTAAACTTAAAAAAAAACAACTCTAGAATTATATTTTATACTCACTTTTCCTGCATTTCATACTTATGGTAAAAACATATCTAGTTAGTCAAGGCGTTGATATGCATATTGTTGGAAATTTTACTGTAAATCCCAAACGAAATATCCTTTCTGTAGAGTAGACAGGTTGATAATCATTTGCTAAATACATCAAACGTTAAAAAAACTCAAATGATAACTTTAAATACATAATGCATTTTATTTATACTAAATTTTAAAAAAAAATTAATTTTTTGCAAGATGTATTAAAAATAAAATGTGATTGCTTGATTTTGAGAATGAAAGTTTAGCTTCCTCACTTCGTTAATAGAAATTTACAAATGGAACTAGAATATCAATAATTTTGTGTGCTAGGCGAAGAAAAACTCGTTGACAGATGAAAAACAAGCTACTTCTCCCACGAAATTTCTGAGAACGATTGTAGAATAATTTAGCAACAATTTAGAATTCTAAAAACGTTGCATATAAAATGACAAATCCACTTTCTTTCATAGAATGATAGTTTCCATTTAAATTGCAAGACATTTCATTTTGAAAACACTCTGTGTTTTTTCTTTCTTTTTTAAAAAGGTAAAGAGTTTTATTTGGAGGCCTGTTTTATAACAAAACATCCGCCTAGATTTTGAACACTTTTAAAAACTGATTTTTTTTTTGCTAGTATCCTAAAGGTGTTATAAAATAAAGAGGGGAAAATATTTTTTCCTCTAAAGAAATGTAACGTATTCACCGCTCTTGAAGCTTTTACGCATGATAAAGAAATAACAGCATTATTTCAATTTTAGTCACATTTTAGTTTGTATTTATTTTTCTGGCGCTTTATTCCGTGTTTAGATATAAAAATGGAAGGAAGCCTCATGTTTTCCCCGTTTTATACCCTTAGGGTTACGGATGGCTCAGGGAAAATGGATTAAAGTATGATTGCATTTATGCGCTGCAAAAATAAAAAACGCTCAATTTTGAAATGGAATTCAGGCTTAAAAAAATGTGTTGTAGTTAAAATGTGTCCTTCAAGCATTATTTTGATGTGTTCGTTTCATTTCAATAAATGATGTGTTAATCTCACGATGGATGCTTAAGATATGTGAAAATAGAGTAAAAAGAAAACTGCTTATATCATAATGCGAGAAAAGGGAATTGGATCCTCTTGATTGGTGAAGAGTAAAAAATTAAACGTGTAAGTACATTTGACAAATATACATGCTTTTATAAGAGATATGTGTTTTTTAACCTCGCTCTTGTGAAACTTGATGAGGAACTTATGTATTTTTTACAATACCTTAGTAACGAGGTTCACCGCTCAATTTACTGCTTAAATGTTTCTCTTGAGAATAAATACTTTGTTTCAGATGAGCTGTTGCACAGTAGAGTCAGAAACTCAATGAAGCAGTGTTAAAAACGAACTTATAGTGGATTTTTACGTCTTATTTTTTTTCTACTGATTGATTTCTATCATTTATAATTTAACTCTCAGTATTGCATTTTGAATGGGATAGAAGGTATATAAGAAATAAGCATGTTGTTTTATCTAAATACATAAATAAGGGTACTGACCATGGGGATTAAATCAATTATTATGATCAGAGATCTGGATTTTATCGAAAAATAAATTTATGGCTTCAATATAAGGAGGTAAAAATACATAATTAAAACATAAATGTATGTTGTTGCAGTTTATCTCAATAAATATTGTTGTTGTTGTTGTTGCGTATACAACAAAACCGACAGCAACATCAGATCAAGTCCCGAAGGCTGTCGGTGATGAAAATGTGGCTCCTGTTTATCTAAATAAATAAAGAAGGGTACTGACCATGGGGATTAAATCAATTAATATGATCATAGATCTGGATTTTATCGAAACCTGTAACTTTATGGTTTCAATATAAGGAGGTAAAAATACATAATTAAAACATGAATGTATGTTGTTGTAGTTTATCTAAATAAATAAATAAGGGTACTGACCATGGGGATTAAATCAATTATTATGATCATAGATCTGGATTTTATCGAAACCTGTAACTTTATGGTTTCAATATAAGGAGGTAAAAATACATAATTAAAACATGAATGTATGTTGTTGTTGTAGTTTATCTAAATAAATAAATAAGGGTACTGACCATGGGGATTAAATCAATTATTATGATCATAGATCTGGATTTTATCGAAACCTGTAACTTTATAGTTTCAATATAAGGAGGTAAAAATACATAATTAAAACATGAATGTATGTTGTTGTTGTATTTTATCTAAATAAATAAATAAGGGTACTGACCATGGGGATTAAATCAATTATTATGATCATAGATCTGGATTTTATCGAAACCTGTAACTTTATGGTTTCAATATAAGGAGGTAAAAATACATAATTAAAACATGAATGTATGTTGTTGTTGTAGTTTATCTAAATAAATAAATAAGGGTACTGACCATGGGGATTAAATCAATTATTATGATCATAGATCTGGATTTTATCGAAACCTGTAACTTTATGGTTTCAATATAAGGAGGTAAAAATACATAATTAAAACATGAATGTATGTTGTTGTTGTAGTTTATCTAAATAAATAAATAAGGGTACTGACCATGGGGATTAAATCAATTAATATGATCATAGATCTGGATTTTATCGAAACCTGTAACTTTATGGTTTCAGTATAAGGAGGTAAAAATACATAATTAAAACATGAATGTATGTTGTTGTTGTAGTTTATCTAAATAAATAAATAAGGGTACTGACCATGGGGATTAAATCAATTATTATGATCATAGATCTGGATTTTATCGAAACCTGTAACTTTATGGTTTAAATATAAGGAGGTAAAAATACACAATTAAAGCATAATTGTATGTTGTTGTTGTAGTTTATCTAAATAAATAAATAAGGATACTAATTTTATCGAAAACTTTAAATTTATGGCTTCAATATAAGAAGGTAAAAATACATAATTAAAACATAAATTTATGCTGCTGTTGTTGATAATCCTCTGACATCCGAATATAAATTCAGATGAGATCCATTAGGTGGTTGACTCAGGCAAAACCAAGTACAAGACGAGGGTTGGTCATAAGATTTTCTCTGGTAAGGCCCAGACTCTTCAAAATGTTCTCCGGACATGGAACTTAGTGCGGATTTAAAAGACCTTTATTCCCCCATAAAATGAAAGGCTTCGGAGTTGTCCACTAGCAAGCCTAGAGAGTGCAGTTTGGTGACATATACGTTACCAAACCAGAGAAACAAAAATCATTTTTATAACGACTTGTATTATGATATTCAAGCAAAGTTATTGAGCCAATTCAGAAAATACAAAATAATAACTTTAACCACATTCAAAGAATAACGTAGCATTATTACCGAGCAGATGCGCATCATGTGTCATGTATGCAAAAATCAGCCCAGATGTCATCATAATATATTTTTCACGATTCTAAACATTGCAGTAACAAAAGAATGTGTAATTTATAGATCGAATTTTGCAGAGGTTAACTTTCATATTTCTTTTTAATGATTCTTTATAAAACCAGTTCATTTTAGTTCAAAATTAAAATACACTTTTATCACATTGCGTTTATGCTTTTTACACTTTATTATTATTTACATTATAGAGTGTCTCTGAACACCTGTGATTATGTTAAGACTGCTATGTATTAAATCTATTGGATTTGCTCACCTCAGTGTTAACCTATAGAGAAAATGTGTCCAAGGATTGGCGACTTCGATTTAAGGATTTTTAAAAAAATTTACTCCGTAATAGAGAAAGAAATTTTACTCTTTGAAGCTGGTTTCGTTTTTTTTAATGTAAATAATATTTTAAAATTTAAATTTTTCAGGTAATAGTGTATTTTAAATGATCATCAGTTTCTTTGGTAGACAAAATTTATAAAATGAATCCTGTTGCAAGGTGCAGAAAAGTTCAGGCTATCTAAAAATATCATTTTTATTTTATTATCACTCTTTATGTATCTGCAAATAGTAGACAAATTTTCTCCATAGATTAACAGTGAGGTGAGTAAATCCAATAGAGTTAATACACAGCAGTCTTAACTTATTATGTGCCAAGATGAAAAATTATCTTTAAATATTCATATATTATTTTTTTCGTATCATAAATTACTCACTAAATGATTATTCTCATATCATCCCTTTTTTAACATTAAAACGTTCAATTGAAATTTCCTCATAGATAAAATCTTAATTATAACATCACACTTCTGACAATTTTATCAATGAATATACTGAGTTTAATTTCGTGTGTAATATTTTAGACAAAAATATTAAATAGATTTTCATAGCGTATTGTTACATTTCCCCTTACACAGTGCAGAAATATTTAGTTGCCAGTGAAATCGATGTAACACTAAAATGTGCAATCCCATTCTTGACGTGACTTCTCCAAGTGTTCGCCTCAGGGGCAAAGATATGATAATGTTAGATCAGCCTAGGTTTTTAGGGACAACTTGTAAGATATTCATCTGCAATGTTTTCTAACTCACTTTACCATAAAAACAACTGGGTGGGTACGTGAAATACAGCATTCAATTTCTTGCTTTTAGAGATGATGTTTTCTCCAATTTCACTGCTGGGCAAAGCAACAATTGTTATCTTCCTATCCTGTTTTAAAGTAGGGAAAAATAGTTTTCGAATAACATGTGAAATGGATTAAATATTTAGAGGTTTTGAAAAAAAATTATAAAAGCTACTAACGTCGATCGGTAAACTTGATAAATATTTTAAATACCGTGAAATATATATGAGAAAAGCAGATTTTGCAAATAGTTAGCGTAAGAAAAGAAACATTTCTGAGCCCCTATTTACTGATATATTTATGCGAAATACACGTGGGATTTTTTTTTTTTGTGTGTTTTACAGTAAGTGACAAAAACAAATGCTAGTTATTAAATTTTGTATGTTTGGGGGAATTTTATATTCATCAAGGTATGTACGCTTTTGAGATTGAATTTTGGAAAAGGAAATATTAAAATTATCTGTTCCTGCTAAACTTCAGTAGGAAGATTTCGAAATAATTTTCCGACACGTTGGAACATTTAACTCACTGTAAACGAGAGGACAAAATTAATTTATCTAATAGAATATTATTTCACGTATATATTTTCAGCCATTGCCATTCAAAAATGTTGAAAAGTATTATGTGGGATTAAAACAGGCAATAAAATAGATGATCGTATAGCGGCACTTTTAAAACTGTTAATTGGAGAAAACATATTCTGACATATGTTTGAGATAATTAGAAAAATAAACTCAATTTTTATAAATAACAGTAGCATTTAATTTCTCTTCTTATTATTTACTTTTTATCGTTAGTTACAATTTGCACAGAAACAACATAATAATTATCTACATACATTAAGAAAGTATTCGAACACATAATAAAACCTTGTTACATATATTAATTATTCTGTGCTCTCGCCTGATTAAATATATTCCAAATTATTTTTACTTACCACCGCCCTCATTGGAGACTGATGATTATCTCTCATTGTATTACTAAACTCTGTTCAAAAGCAGCCCAGAAATCTCGAGATATCTCAGCATACAAAAATGGCGACTGGGGCTGAAGAGCGGACAACCTCGAACTATAGCACAGTCGCGGCTTTTTTTTCAACTGGCTCAAAAAACCATTAAAACTTTCCAGCACCAAAAATCGCAGAGGTCAGAAAATGTTCTAGAACAATTTACCTTTCAGACATACGATTGGTTAAAAGACGGTTGCTGGGACGTTGCTATGGAGGAGATATGTCCCCTTAATGACCGAGAGGGTGGCAAGTAATTATCCCTTCTTGTGGAAATGACCTTGTGTACTATCCGTACTGTTACAGGTCACATTTAATTGCATACGGGAAGCACATTCCCTTCTTCCAGGAAAACCGGTACGAAAAACCAAAGGAATGATTTTCAGCACATAGACAATTTAAAATTTACAAAATAAAATAAATGCACTTATAAATGTGTGTGAAAACTGAATTAATGTTGTTTCGAAATTCTGAAATAAGAAAATTGTGTTTTTTTAGAGTTAAAACAGTATAATAATCAAAATAATTACAAAAGTCGAGTCCCATGTCACAAAAAGTTACTCTTCATATATTGTTAAGATGTCTGAAGGTTCAAGGAAAAGAAATATGCTTTATGCTTACCGTATGAAATTTATACATATTCTCAGTAAAAAAATAATCTTCAGTAAAAAAATATTTCAGGTAATCTCTTCTAACGAAACTACCGCGGGTTATTGACGTCGGATTACTTATCGTTGCTTATCTCTTTGCCGCCTCATCATTTTGGTACTTTTCTGTTTAACTGTTTACTGCTAGCCCAAGAGATACATAGTGGGTTTGGCGCGCTGCCAAAATTATAATTCGTGACGACGCTGAAATTTTGCTTTCCGGAGGACTGTTATTGCGGAAGGTAATCTTACGTTAAAATACTACGTTTATGAAAATTAGCAGCGCAGCCTAGTGGTTGACGTGTTGGAATTCAGTACTGAGAGTTCAGCACTGAGAAATTCCATTGAATGCTACCATGTCTAAGCCGAAATATGAGCACGTTAAATATGTCGGACAGTAAGACCTTCCTAGTAGTTTGTAGGCGTGAGAGGAGGGTTCGAGACCACCAGATGTCACCTATGGGGGAGCTCAGCGAAAATTGTGATGGTACCATACAAAAAGTCGATCTCCTACCTTTGCTCTTCCCAATAGCCGTGAGCAAAACTGGAGCCACAACCCTTCGCTCTGTAGCAGGGTAGGAATTATCCGGGCATTGGTCGTTAGTGACAACAATAAAATCTAGAATCTAAAATTTTTCGGTTGGGCATTCATACACCTTGGGTGAAAATTTATTTAAAAAGAAATAAATGGAAATTAATAAGATTGCATTTAAGATTTGAAATAAGTAAAGTCCAATTTTAATATGAAATTTGGGTTTAAAAACGTATTTCTAACTTTCTCTCGATAGAATCATTTTCAGGCATGTTGATGGTATTTCAAAATATATCAGAAAACGATCCAAATCTTGAAAAGGATCTCTTTTATTTTGGAATTAAAATTAAATGAAGTGAAGTTATATGTCCGCAGAGAAGAATACGAAACTCTTACATATAAGTGAAGACACTTCAAACACATCTTATGTAAGTTTCATAAGCAATAATTTTAAAACTTTTAAAGATGATTAACTTCATAATTCAAATAATAATCAATGTAAAATAAATTACGTATATGCTTGAACTGTGACGTAATGTTTTACTTCAGATCGATATGTCATTGAAAGTGCCGTAAAATCATAAAATACAGCAAAAAACAAAATATGATTTAATTTACCTCCTTTAAAAAGAAATTGCGATGAGATTACAAAACAGAAAAAAGCCCCTATACGACTAAAAACTATAATTCGGTAAAATTAAATTAAATTTATTGCCCTAAAACTATTTATCTTACGAATGCTTTCGAAAAGCTGGAAACCCTTAATTAAATAAAATTGTAAGTCCCATAGAGGGAGTACTTACGTTAAAATTAATTATATATAAGGTAAAAATTATCAGAAATAATTTATTCGAATTTAAAATATTTTTATTGGATAAAATACTAAATGTCAAATACATTTATTAAAATTGGTAGAATGCTATAAATTTTAGAAAACTGAAATATACATATAAATTAATGATTGATCAGTTAGAGGTTCGCGATATCCTGAAACCACGTTTTTTTAAATTACCACCATTTCCTAAATTTCCTCCATTTCACAGGAGAAAGAATATACTTTGTCCAATCTCTGATCACTAATCAAAACTTCTCTATACAGATTGAATTTATCTTTATAATTATTGTAATATATTAATCTTTTTATCAATTTTACCATTTCCTATACATTATAAAAGAAGAAATTACTACAAAAATTTCAGTGTATATGTCAGAAAGATTACCATCTGGTAGCATATATTAATTGGAAAAACATTTTATTTAAAGTACAATGAACAAGAAAAGGTTTACTCAGCCTTGTAATCTAAATATTTTTCTGTGTGATAAATGTTGCACCTCTTAAGTGAAGGACTGTAAGGTATTCACTGATCAAAGTATTAAATCTTAAAGACAAAAAGTGAAACAAATTTAAAACTTTTTATTCGTATTGACATTTTTAACACCATTCTTAATTTATATGATAATTAAAACTTTATAGCTTTATTTTTCAAGCAACATAAAGCAGAAGTATTTTTAAATGACTAAATGTAGTTGTTTCCAAGTTTAAAAAGGTTGTATTAGATTCAAACAATACAATTATAAAGAAATAGTTTTACGAAAAATTTAAGGTAAACAATTCTTATTATAGAAAGATTCTGGTCAAAACTAGTTTTAATAAAATAAATATTTTTTATTTTGTTTTGAGTGTTGGTGTAGTTTGAATTAACTGCTTGATATAAAGAATTATTAATCACTGAAAGAAGGAAATGGAGCATTTAAAAAAAGCCCATGCAAGTACAGCATTAAAGAACTTTTGATTGAACTTTTGGTATTTGTACATGCTATAAATTTTGTTGCATAGCTCCCCATAGTTTTTAACAACTTTTAGAGTTTACGTTATATAATTATTAATGATTTTCTAACTTATTGTGGAGAAATTATAAATCATACAATCGAAGATATAAGGTCAATACTGATATTTAACATATCACCAATTCAACAAATCATCTGTCTTATGTTGCTGAAGGTATAACTGATTATTTTTCACAATTTTTAACAGAATTATTTTTGATTGGTAATTAATTGTAACTGCTAATCAAATTATATTCAATTGTTTCAATACAATAAATTTTTCTTTGTTTCACAAAATAAAAACTTTTAATCATATAGGCACATTTATATACGATTTGTTTTCTACGGTTCAGTGCGAATGTCTCAGGACCAGTACCTCCCCATTAGCAATAAAAAAAGTTATATTATTTGTAGATATATTTAATATGTAATTAAATTATATTTACGATTACAAATAATTTCTTATTAAATATAATTATTATTAATGAGCAATCTTTCAATAAAAATCGATTTTTATTTACCGCTTTTTATGTTAATAATTACCATGCGCCTAAACAATTTTTCCTTAACCTTACGTGAAGTTTAACGTCCCTGTCCCCAGGTCATAAAAGGAGCAAATTATATATTATATACTTTATACTATTGTATATTTGATACTATCTCTTTCTTTTAATCGGTAGTCATTAAATACCATAAAAGTATTCCGCAAAATAAAAATTGGCCTTTTTATAGCTTGTAATATTTTGTATACTTTATGTTCTATTCATTGTCGTCTGTTTCTTACCATACCCTGGAATACACTTAAGTTCTTTAAAATTAATAAGTGGAAACCTATCAACAATTTAACAATTTTAGATAGTCACGGATAATGAAATTTCAAAGACGGCAATGAAGTTTATAGCATCGACAGAAAGCGTCTAGTACATACGAAATTAATATGAAGTAAATATGAACTAAACTCAACAACTAAATTCCTAAAGAGAGTTTAAGAGTAATCTGGCAAATACCGGTGACTAAACAGAACGGAATATTTTCCATATTAGAGATAAAATAATATTAGAGATATATTAGAGATAAAATGTCATTAAAACTTTTTCAATGTGCATAAATTTAAAATTATTCAACAATTTAAAATTGTTCTTCATGGGTGCAGTGGCCCAGTTGGCAAGGGGAGCGAGCTAGTGATCTGAAAGTCACTAGTTCGATGCTCGTCGCTGACAAATCCAGTGTCTTGAATAGTTATGGCGGCTGGTGAACTGGTTAAAATCTGTCTTGGCTGCAATGTCCTCCAAGTTCTCAAAATTGCCTCTGGGGGTGGGGGTCAAGTGTTCTTGTCTCGACACTTGACTCGGTTCAAAATTACGGGACTGAACCTTTGGCCAAGGCGGACTCCGACCCTTGTGTTTCCCTTGTGGTGCCAGTCAAAATAGGAACCTCACCTTCAACGCCCACAGCCTTCGGGACTTGATCTGATGTTGCTGTCGGTCAAGTGACATAAGCAACGAGGAAAAACAACACCAACAAAATTGTTCTTCAAGTTAAGGAGCATTAGGTGTGAAAGTTCGCTATGCACATTTCACAAACGTGAGGACTACCAAATCCTTTTATAAAAAGGGGAGAAACGGAAAATTCCGGAAGAACGTCGATAGAGGGGGGGGGGAAAGTGGGCACACGAAATAGGGAACACTTGTGAAAGGAAACAAAGAGAAGATATTTTATGACCACATACCCCACAAGGGAAACACCCGTTAACGAAGCCAACAAATAAAGCAGAATATTTGCGCTGAATATTAGGCTGGAAAAATAGAACTATGATGGAATAATAAAATGTAACTAAAAAATAAAAGTATAATATTAAATAACCAGAAAAATATAGGAACGTCTGGAATATAGCCAGACGCACTAACGTGTTCTTTCCGGTAAGTTTTTAACAGTGAATAAGGGGTATGTATTATTTAATAACTCCTAGTTATAACATAGTATTTCTGGCATTTGAGCATGATGAAAAAAAGGATATATGTATATACATATATATATATATATATATATATATATATATATATATATATATATATATATATATATATATATATATATATATATATATATATATATATATATATATATTGAACGTTAAGAATAAGTTAAAAATAATAAAATACTTTTCTTCACAAAACAATTTCTCTAAATTCACATCCTTGAGCTTTACAAACTACAAAATAAATAAAAATATAATTCCTATTTTTGTAATTTAGCTTATGCATTAATTTTAGATTATTTTACTTTCATACTGAGGCGTTAGGTCAGCAGAAAAAAGAGGTTTTATTTGGTTTTACATCCTTAGGCTAATAAATGATTCAGCGAGGGAAAAAGCTATTAAAATATGTTCGTATTTTTACACTACAATATAAAAATACGTCTTTTTTTCAAAGAGAAATCTATGTTTGTAAAAGAAGAATTAGCATTTGAATCTCTGAAACGTTTAATACGTTGTACAGTAGAATTTAAAACTACGACAATGAAAATAAATCATCAATAAAATGTTTTATTTAGCTATCTTAACAATGAAAATAAATCATCGATAAAATATTTTATTGACCTACCTTAACAATGAAAAATGCGTAATATTTTCTAAATTTATCCCAGCAGTGCTTTTAAACATACTGTTAGAAAATAAACTTTTTAAAATATTATAATACTGTCAAAACATCGAATGTATGTCGTGTAAGATAAAAAAAAAAAGTATTTTTATTTTCTTCAAAGGAAATGTTTTCTTTTAAATAGCAGGTTTAAAAAATTTCTGATTTATTTCACTTTGATAATTATGTATTTTTAGCTTACGACAATAAAATAAAACAAAAATTTACATATAGAATTTAAGGCTCCTGTGTACTAACCCTATTGGATTCAGTCACCTCAATGTTAACCTATGGAGAAAAGTTGTCCAAGGATTGCCGACTATGGCACTGGATACTGGATATGATACTGGATTTTACAATTTAAAAAAAAAAATTCTATTTCGTAATACAGAAATTTTACACTTGGAGAATTTTTTGTTTTAAAAAGTGCAGATAATATTTTAAAATTAAAATTATTCGGGGAAAAATCTGGTATAATGTGTTTTAAATGCTTATAAATTCGATTGGTGGTCGAAATTTATAAAAATGAATCCTGTCGCAAGGTGCAAAAATGTTAAGGGTATCTGAAAATACCATTTTTATTGGATTTTTAGCATTTGTGTAACTGTAAATAGCAGACACATTTTCTCCATTGGTTAACATTTAGACGAGCGAATCGAATAGGTTATGTCCACAGCAGCTTTAATAGTGCAAACATATAAGTTGTACCGATTTTGAAACAAAATTTAAGGATGGCAGTATTTAATGTGGCTATTACCACTTTTCCGAATTATTCTAGCAATCTTGTACAACTGCTGGCTCGCAACTGGGGTAAACATTCCGACGCTTCTAATGCAGAGAGAGGCTGACATGGCAACTACGGACTTTCCGGGATTGAATCTCTGCGGGTGAATAAGCAGCCGCCACAGTTTAGTCCGCTCACTCCCAGAGGTAACATATTTCGGGGGGGCTTGTACCCTCCATCCTCACCTACAAACCCAACGGAGGGACTCTCCGGTCAACAGATTTAACATGCCCGTACGCGATGTATATAAGAACGTTCAGTGGTACTTATCGGGACTCTAACTGAGTACCTTCAGTACCCCGATGCGCTAACCCCGATGCGCTAGCTGCTACGGGCCCCTTGCGTAATTATTTAATTTCACTTGGAAATAGAGGATTCAGTTCAAAAAGCTACGTAGCACAAAATAAATCCTTGTACGAATAGCAAAATCGAAACTACTTTGTATGATCACCCTCCCCTAGTAGTGAAATGGTTGTTCTTGGTAGTTCACTATATGTCTGCTAAATTGGTCGGAGACAGAGGACATATCAAATAATAAAATGAACTATTTTAACATCTGGGCCCGATGTAGCCTAGTGGTAACGCGTTGGGATTTGGACGGAGGGTGCTGAGTTCCAATCCAACGCACGCCATTAAATACCTTCGTGTCTACGCCGGACATGGGAACATTAAATCCGTAGACAGGAAAGTCCTTCTGAGAGGTCAGAGGGGGGGAGAAGGTACAAGCCCTCTATATGTCGTCTCTGTGAGTTCTCGGACAAAACTGAGGTGACATCCAGCTAAATTATCCTCCATAAGTATCCTCCGACTCTTATGGTTCCATTGTAAACCGAAATTGCATTCCTCTGCCCGAAGTCCAGGCTTGGTCCAGCATGTCCCGGCTAGGAGGACATAAGTCACATCAGCACAACATAAATAAAAAAAGGTGGTATATTTGAAAATTAAAAACCATAAGGCAAATAAGTTTTTTGTCATAGTGACAAAACATATAGCACAACAGAATAAAAAAATATTTAAGTTAATAAGTGATTTTATCTTCTATACCCAAGAGGAAAGTTCTTATTTCATTGTATGCAAAATTTATATACTCCTTCATTTCTCACTAATGCATAATACCTCTTGTTTAGGAAACGCAGGCATGGAATTTTTTTCCAGCTCTTTCGCTACCGGTTCGGAAAGGATATCACTAAATCAACGCAAGAGAAAAATATTTGTTAAACCAGGTTAAAATATTGTTCTCCACAATGGTTGTGGGCTATACTAAATTCGATTTTTCTTTTCGTCGTTTCGAATCTTTAAATTTATCACTCGTATAAATATAACTGTAATATATGAACTTTAAACATTACCTCTCTGCGCTTCTGAAACAGAATTTTCGTTTTTACATACTATTCATTGAAAAAATAAGAAATTGTATTTAAAAAAAATAAAAAAATTACAGATTTCTCCGGTGATTTTCAGTGTGTTACGAAACAAACAAAAAATTTAAATATCAAAGGTAAAAATGTTCTCGTGTTAGAAATACCTTATTTTGTCAAAAGATTTTTTTTTGTTCTTATTACGTTTGAAAAAAAAAATTCTCAATTAGGTGCAGCGTTATTTACATTGTTTTGTTTCTTTCAGATATAATGGAATGCAAATTAAATATTTTCCCGATTAAATTTATTTTGAGATTTTCAAGGAAGAAAATTTTCTACAAACTGGATTGAAACCAACTCCCCCCCGAAATTTAATAAAACTAACATCAATGAAAAGCAAAGCTTGACATAGTGATATAAAATAAATCTCACGTCAGAATTTATATGTTTTGAGAAAAATAAAGAGCAATAGACGGTCGTTTCAGTGTTTAATATCGTTGAAACAACCGAAACAAACTAAAACGCAGGAGAAATATTACTGAACAAACAAATTTATTGCATTTTGTTACGCAACACATCCCATTCAAAATTTTTAAATACATAAAGAAATGTTTTTACCGTGTAATCTTCAAACAAATCGTTTATAAATATTTATGTTAACATTTATGACTTTTATAAAAAGGTTACTTTACTTATACGTTAAAGTATTTAATTCTTTAGTCTTAAAATCTCTAGAAAATATTAGAATGAGATTACTATATGATTTCAAACAAATCATACAATGTTTTTCGGAGACGCTAATTTCAGGTCACTTGAATTGACAATGTTTATGATAAAAGTGCAAATTAATTAATTTTTCCTTTAATATTGTGTTTATACTTTAAAGTAAAAGGAAATTTCATCATGTTCAAATTTCTTATTCCTTAAAGAAGGGCTATGTCAATTAAACAGTAATTTAAAATGTATTATTATGCTTTCAAGGGAAAAGTTGAAAGGCAAATTAGATATATTGACAAAACGGTTTTGAATATCATTAAAAGGAATAGGGTAGGTGTCCCAAATATCGCCTACTCTAACTTTTTTTCGACATTTCATCCACTTTTGAGTTTCTGATTAGGCTGGAATCTCAAAGAACATCCCTAAGAACTATCTCCTTTGGTATCCAGGGATCAACCAGCTCCAAAACCAGTGCCAGTTTAAGTTATGTAGCTAGATTGGAAAAATTGAAACTTCCAGTGAACGCCAGAGCGGTTCCTAATATCGCCTACCTCTGTTCCTCTTACCGCCTACCAGCCGAAAATAGGAGCACTTGTTAAAAGACGTTCCTAGCAAAGTCTCTGTTTAATGCACTTCCAAATGGTATAAGCAAATTTAGAATTTGGATGCTCCTACCTGGTCGTTCACTGGATTCTGATTCTTTGGAGCCAAAGTGTACGAAGACGAGAGCCAAAACAATTTCAGGCGCCATATAGTTTCTATTGTCAGCGATAAGAGCGTTGTCGCTATCGCCACTGTTAGTACAAACCCAGAACTAAGAAGTTTCTGTATTTTCTCATACATAGCGCAAATCATACTTTAGAAACACGAGTAGGCGATATTAGGCACAGGGGCGATATTTGGGACACCCACCCTATAATGTTAATTTAACTTTTGAAGATAATGCCAGTTTAATATTTTCCCTAAATTTTTGGGAAAAAGGAACTTTAGCGACAAATTTACAGAAAAAAATATGCTTATTTGTTTCAAAAGCGTTAATTATTTGTATTTAAATCAGAAATTTTTAATTTAACAGAGATCCAAGGAATAATTAATTTATCATGCCTTTCACAGAGTGAAATTAATATAGGATAAAATGCGCGATAGTAATCATTATCATTACCAACCTGCTAGAGTATTCATTTTTTCTTCATATTAACTAGGTTTTGCTTGGCTAGTTTGATATATGGACCACTGCTATGTTCAGCAAATGAAGCAAGCAATTATTTATCAAGTTAATGATTCAACTATTGAAAAAAACAAATTACGTGCCAAGCATAATGTATATAGAAAACTATCCAATGATGGACTACTTAACCAGCCATATTGATTTTGAACAAAAATTCATCGAAATAAAAAAGCCTCATAAATCTTATGCTTCATTTGTACAAGTGTAAAAATTTATCAGAAAAAAAAGACTTCGAAATTACATGCAGAAAAAATGTTAGAAAAAGTTCTGATGAGCGTGTTGCTTAGAGATAGGAAATTTGAATAATTTAAATGAAGGTTGTTACAGAAAATTTTTAATAGTTATCGTTATCTGTTAATGCTGCAGAACTTATCTTTTTATGTGTGACGTAATTGTCACGGATTAACTAAGTAAAAACTTTTTTTCATACCTCACAAGAAATATATATATATATATTTATATATATATATATATATATTATCTTAGGTCGGAATTTTTTATTTATTTTCTGTAGATATTTTTTGCGATAAAGAGTGCAGAAAATTTTAATTTTTTCACTTAGCGGTTAGTAAAAAAATAAGTTAACTTGTCATAGGAATTACATTTGAACTTTCATCAAATATGTTTGAGTGTTGAGAATACTGGGTGGTAGCCATAATTAACAGAGAAAGAAAGTATTTCCTCCACTATCTTATTCTATTTAGAAATTTCCTCGAAATTTTAATTTTTCATTACTAACCGTAATCGTAGAAAATTTTAATTTTTCTACTTAGCGGTTAGTAAAAAAAATTAACTTGTCATAGGAAATATATTTGAACTTTCATCAAATATGTTTGAGTGTTGGGGATACTGGGTGGTAGTACGTAATAGAGAAAGGAATTATTTTCTCCCCTATCTTATTCTATTTAGAAATTTCCTCGAAATTTTAATTTTTCATTACTAACCTTTTCTTTAAAAAAAAGAAAAGGTTAGTAATGAAACTTTTCTACTTTTCTTTAAAAAAAATTAGCTACTTTTCTTTAAAAAAAATTAACTTGTCATAGGAAATATATTTGAACTTTCATCAAATATGTTTGAGTGTTGGGGATACTGGGTGGTAGTACGTAATAGAGAAAGGAATTATTTTCTCCCCTATCTTATTCTATTTAGAAATTTCCTCGAAATTTTAATTTTTCATTACTAACCGTAATCGTAGAAAATTTTAATTTTTTTACTTAGCGGTTAGTAAAAAAAAAAGTTAACTTGTCATAGGAAATATATTTGAACTTTCATCAAATATGTTCGATGTTTGAGGATACTGACTGGTAGCCATAAGTAATAGAGAAAGGAAGTATTTCCTCCACTATCTTATTATATTTAGAAATTTCCTCAAATTTAGAAATTTTATTTAAATTATTCCCCAATTTTATCCCCAAAGAAAATTATGGTGTTGTTGCTTATGCAGCTTGTCCTGAGTTTCTAAACCAGGTCTATATAGGTTTGCTGACTGAGGGGTGTGGCTCCAATTTACAATGGCACCACAAGGTCCGGAGTCCGATTTTAGCCAGATGCCACCTGAATATTGACGAAGAGCCCTCCCCCTCAAGGGCGACATCTGGGGTATCGCACCTTTGCCCACCCTCTCTTGCCTCATAGAAAAACTTTCTGGTCTACATATTTTCCCATATCCGGCCTAGACACGAATACATTTTATGGCGTCGCCAAGATTCGAACCGAGCACCCTCGGTGCAAACGTGTTATCACGAGGTTACCTTGGGCCCTAAAAAGAAATTATGTGCGTTTAAAATCAGTATACCACAATCTTTCCATGAATAATTCAAATTTTAAAATATTATTTGCTTATCCAAGTCGACAATTATTGGGAAAATTCTCTCCGTAGGTTAACAATCAGCTGGGTCCCTGGGGTTCTAGATTAAAAATTGAAGTGGCACTAGATGGTAATGTTGACTCAACTCTATCGTCTTCTCATATAAGAAGTAGTCACCAATAACTGCGGTGCATTGTGCGTAAGTCTCACGACAAGTGCCGCCGTATTAAAAGTAAAGAAAGAAAAAGAAAAGAAGAGAAGAAGCTGAGCGAATTCACTATGGCTGATACCCAGTAGCCTAAAGGAATAATAAAGAAAGAAAAAAAAGAGAATAAGCTGAGCGAATTCAATAAGGCTGCTACCCAGTAGCGTTATGAAAGGAAGATGTTTCATGTAGTACGCTCTTTCAGACAGCTTAATTATATTCTTAGGTGTTAGTTTCTGGTTTGTACTGGTCACTCTCAACGCAAACTTATCATTTTCATGATCTTGTTTATAATATTTACAGCGATTTACTCTCCTATTTAACATAAACTCACCCTCATTGTTATGCGTACATCGAACTCTCATATTCTAAAATTATATAAATATTCGAATAAAGATATATTTGTTTTTGATGATAATGCCTCCTGGGCGGATGTTCCAGACCAGGTCCATATGAGCTTTTAGGACTGAGGGGTACGGCTCGGATTTACAATAGCACCATCAAGACCGGAGTCCGAATTAGCTAGGCACCACCTCAATTTTGACCGAGCAACCCAAGGAGAACATCTGGAGGGATCGTACATGCTCCCACCCTCAATGACTTCATAGAAGGACTTTCCGTTCTAAATATATAACTTACCCATATCCGGCGTACAGACGGAGGTATTTAATGGCGTCTGTCGGGATTCGAAGAGAGTACTCTCGACGCTGAGAGCCGTCGCGCTACCACTAGGCTACCTCACTCCAAAAATTTACGGACTAGGTTATCAGTCTTCTAATTATTTTGAATTTAAACTCTAACTTTGTTATGGAGAGATGCTCATATTATACCCACATTGAAAATCCATAGAACATAAGAAATATTTATAATTTTTAAAATAATTATACAGTATTAAAATATATGTATTTTATTTAGACATTTTTTTTACAACTCATAATTATGCATGATCACTATTATATCATCATTGCTTTCATTGCTTTCATTGTTTATACTGTCATCATTGTCCCAATTGTTTTCCTTGTTTTCATTGCTGTACCTCAACGTCGTGTTTATAGTGGGATCGTTAATTTGTTCGATTTCACGGAACTCACAAGCCGTAACACATTTAACAATTGTTGCAAATTAAAAGTTTCGCGTACTTCCTAGCGTACAATATGCAAAACAAATGCAAATAAATTATTTTTTGCTTTCCTTTTAAATGACACACATCGAAATCTCTTCGTCGAAAGCACCATCAAAAAATTAAAAAAGTATACCTCGGTTTCTCCTTAAGTTCCTTCAAAGAAACGTGAGACACGTGTACCAAGAATAAATATTTGATATTTCGAAAAATTTAACTTCCTGAATATTTCTTAACAGTTTCTGTTTACTGCTTGATGCTACTAATTTGTGAGCTTAATAGCGAATTTGGAAACTTATTATTGTAGCTAAAAAATAATTTGAACTATTTCAGATATTTTATCCGTGATGTAGTACGGTAAGTATGCCGAATATGAGACCTTGCCTAATATGAGACCCCAGATTACAGGACGTATCAAGTACTTCCGCCTGGCGACTGGAACGTAAAACAGTAGTCTATTGCATCATTCGCAATCGGTGCGTCAGTCGAGTATTTGCAAGCGCACACAAAGGTGCAGTATTTTGTTTCTGAATGTTTGCTCGTCGACTTTTTTGCATCACCATATTTATTGGCTCTTATTAAAACTTTTAGTATTGGATAGGTAGCTATAAATGTGGAGTGTAAACAAGCCTGTTTGTTTTTGCGCTAATGTCAATCCTAACCTAAAAACTTCGTTGGCGTGTTCAACAACATAGTCATGCCCAATATGAGACCCCAAAGCATGCCTAATATAAGATAGGGTCTCATATTAGGCCTTTTAGTTTTCACTCTCACAGCCTTGTTTCCTCTGAAGATGCAGATGCAATGACGCCCAGGCGAAATCCACAACCATGTAGCAGTAGTGACAATGTGGAAGGTATTGATCAAACAACAAATTCAAACCAGTTCTTTTTGAGTCCTGAAGAATAAAATCCCTTACCTACTTTACCTGACAAAAAAACCCTAAATCAAGGAGGGCCCGTAAAGCCGATATTATCACATCATTGCCCTATAAAAATAAATTGATTGATAGCATTTAATAAAAGAACTGCAGCATATTCGAAAAAAAACTTTGTTTCCTACAAGAAAAAAAGGGGAATAGACCTAAAAAATAAGAAATCAAAGGATAAACAAGGAAAAGGAGATCACGTTAAAAAAGAAAAGAATAAGGAAGCAATAAAGGGGAAAAAAAGGCAAAGGGGTCCTTACAGGAAGGGAAAAGTTAAGGATGGATGAAAATACAGCACTAGTTAAAAAACAGAGCGAATAAGCCTAGTTATAGCTATGATGATCTCAGCCCAATTGAAGATGATTAAAAACTTTCTCTTTATGACAGCAGTGATGATAGCATTGATGAAAGCGACGTGAATGCCTTTTTGGGGGGTTGTTTGTTTTCAGAAGACAGACGGGGAGAGCAGTGGCGTCAATGTACAAGGTGTTTCAGGTGGGCCCATGGAGATTGTGGAGCTGACGAACTTTTTATTTGTACACAATGTGAAAAGTTTGAATCTAAAAACAAAGAGTAAACAAAACCTGTAGTGTAAATCAACTAATTTGTTTAAAATGTCACGTTTATTTTTCACCTATTAGTGTATATAGGTAACTGTTATCTAATTATTGTGTACAGTTTTGTTTTTTACGATTTTTTCAGTAATTCTAATTCATTTTTAGAGTTATAGAATGGGGTCTCATTTCAGGCCTACTTTCTTCAGACCCGCCAAAAATGGAACACTTGTGTTTATAATTTCATACAAGAAAATTGTAAGGTTATTTTCATTTTCTGTCATTGTTATGTGTAGTAAAATATATGCATTAAAATGATATCAAGTTGGTACTATAATCAATCATTTACTTTCCTAGTTAAAAAATGAAAATCAAAAGGGGTCTCATATTCATCTCATACTTACCCTACCACATAAATTATGAAGATTATTATAGATTATTATCCATCATTATTTAGTGCCAAGCTACTTTTCAAAAAACTTTTTTAAAACTATTTTAAGATTTTCAAGAAAGAAGAAATAAAATTATAAATAATTATGAATAAAATTTACTCTTTCAGTTTATGATAGATGATTGAATACAAATAAATTGAGAATAAAAATACATTATTTAAATTACTATAGTTATGAAGTATACTGTAGTTATATATAACTTAAACTATGAATTCATAAGTAATGTAGTGTGATATAAACCGAGATAATCTACAAGGATTGTTATGCATAATTATTTAATGGCAAACTACTGCTAAAATAACCTTGTTTAATGCTACTTTAAATCCTTCAATACTGAAAAGATAGGTACTCCAATAAAAAAATATTTTAATGTGAATAAGATCTACCATTTCATTACATGAGATTATTTTGTTTGAAAATCTTAAAAACAATTTATGTACAGCAATAATTTGTCTCTCGCATTTTCTGGTGTACAATATGCAAAACAACTACTAATAAATTATTTTTCTGGCATTCTTTTAAATTACACACATCGAAATCTCTTCGTCGAAAGCACCATCAAAAGAAAAAAAAAAGTATATCTCGGTTTCTCTTTAAGTTCCTTCAAAGAAACGTGACACACGCGTACCAAGCATAAATATTTGATGTTTCGAAAAATTTAACTTCCTGCATATTTCTTTAAATCCGTAACTTCAGAAAACAAATCATTACTCTCTCTCTCTCTCTTTTACTTCGAAACAGTAGCAGCGATGAAATTTTTTTACTCAACAAGCAAAGTAAGTGCATGTAAAATTTACTAACTTACATTTCTAACGTATTTCCTCGAGATAGATTTCCGATATAATTTTCCTGCTAAATTCCTCACATTATGGGAAGAAAATGTAAACATTGAAGTTTCCGAGATAGGGCACTTTCGATCGATCTTTTACCATACGCGAACATAATAGTCCCGCGTTTCCTCAAGAGCGTGCTCCAAATTTTCAAAATTTTATACTAGACTCCGGGGTGTTTTGAAATAGTCTTCGTATTTTAAACGTAATAGGGTATCGAAAAATAAATAAGGATACTTTTCATATTAGAGAAGACTTTGCATCGAATCAGTGAGACACATTTTTGTTATGTAGGATCGTAAGTTTTCATACGCCCCGTAAAAATGAAATTTTCCCTTTAAGCTATGTGATATGCAGGATTTCTATCTTTTCTTTATTTCGTTATGTGTTTTATTTCTGCTGAGAGGGGCACTGAAATGCAAAGTAATTCATGTTTCACTATCAACGCGTAATAGTTTTAGTTTGCTGTTTGATGGTACGAATTTGTGAGATTAATAAAAAAATTTAAAAAATATTAATGTAGATAAATATGATTTCAACTATTTCAGTTTTTAATCACTGGAACATATATAGTTTATATTTATAATGATTTTAGGTGGAAGATCACTTTAGCAATTCCAAATATATACGGATTTTACTACCATGCTTAATGTGTTGTCAAACAGTTAATTTCTAATTAATGGAAACCAATTTTTAGGGTGAATTGTACAAAGCTTTATCTATTAGAAAACTAAAGCAAAATTGTTGGGAGATTGATGAAAATTGTTTAATTGAAAAAAATTAATGTTTTATGAATAATGAATCTTAGTTCAATGCATTGCAAGCACATTTTTTTAAAAACTATAAGAGATATACAGGGTGAATTTTTTTTAAACTGACACTACTCAGAGCCATCTGTACCGTGATCTATCAGCCGGAATTCAATCAAAATTGATAGAGGGACTAAGGACGACATAGGAAAGAGTTTCCGTTAAAAAAAAATAAATAGATAAATAAAAAAGTAGTTCAAAAAGTTGCCAATAGGGGACGATATGGCACTGTTGTTGTCGGCGCACCCGAGAATTTGCATAAAAGGCAAGTAAAACATCAAAATGCAAATTTATGACTATGTAGTTGACAGTAGCGCCAGTATTTTCGGTTATAAAGATCGGTGCGGAATCTGTTGCGCCTGCGCTTTACAGAAGAAAAGGTCATCAGTCGCTTTTTTCCACTGGCATGGCTACCGCGCTTCCCGGACTTAAACCATGTGACATCTTTCTGAGGGGTTATTTAAAGTCTAAGGTGTATCTTGATGGAGTCTCGAACTTGGCGGCCCTAAAGGACAACATATCCCGGACTTTGATGAACATTCCTGGTGACATGTTATGATTGGCCGTTCAGAACGTAGTGTTCAAGATACAATGTGTCGTCCACCAGGAATGTGGTCACATTGAAGGAGGAGGAGGGAGAAGTGAACTTGCTGTATAAAGTCGTGTTACAGGGAAATTTCTTTGTTATTCATTTGTCTGCTTACAACTTTTTCGGTATTCATCCCTTATCTTTATAGCCCGAAATACTAGCGCTGTTGTCGACTACATAGTCGTGAATGTGTATTTTGTGAATGTGTTTTACTTGCCTTTTATACAAATTATCGGGTGCGCCGACAACAACAACACCATATCATCCCCTATCGGTGACTTTTGAAACTTATTTTTCATTTAAACTCTTTCCCATGTAGTCCCTCTATCAATTTTGATGGAATTCCGACTGATAGATCGTGCTACAGATGGCTCTGAGTAATGTCAGTTTAAAGAAAATCACCCTGTATATAAAATTATATGTATATACATATATAATTTCCATATTTTTCATACAAATATCTTTTTCAGACAAATATATTGTAATGTACAAGAAATATTATAATATTTTTTCACAAAAAAATTCTGTAAAAAATTAGTAATATAAACTTACCAAAATTTTGGGTGAAATTGTATAAATATACTAGATATACATGTATACAAAATTTTAGCAATTTGTGACCATTAGTTTTGAAGAAATAGCGCACAAAAGATTGAAAATAAGAGTTTTTTAGAAAAAGCCATTTAAAGTTTAAATTTTTCATAAAATACTTGACTATTAGCTTTATACATTTGGCCATAAAAACTGTTCTAATTGTAGTATGTATCCACTTCATTTTTAAGAAAGATTCCTTACGTTCCATTCTTTAAAATTAAATCATAATAAAAATTGAGTTTTTTGAAGGTTTTTAGGTGATCTCTCTACTTTAGATACTCATTATCTTTCTTTTCCCTCCCGTTGAGCCTAGATGTGATTTGTAAAATATATTAGATAGTCGGAGTTCCCCCTCTTGAGGATGCAACATGTAGCCTACTTCCAAAAGGTAAGCATTTTAGTAAAAAAGTGTCTGAAATTCTGATAAAGATGCTTTGAATGTTATTCTGAGAAAACATCTTAACGGAGAGATGCGATTTTAATTTGGTGACCACTAAAATCATAGATGAAAATGAGTGGGATATCCCCATTTAATGGTAACTTCTATTTTCTACAAAGATCTAGAGCAGGGATTCCAAACGGGGTCCAGGTGGACCCCTTGGGGGTCGATGGAAGTTTAAAAAGGGTCTATAGTATTCCAGGGGTCTATTGGGAGTCGATAATATTTTTTTCTGTTTTAAAATTTGATTTAATTTTTTAGGAATGTAATTATTAGATAATAATATATGTTTTAATATGTAGGGGAAACTCTTGTATCTAGGGCCATCGTGTTCCTAGGGCTGTTGTGAAGCCGAGAAATTACGACGCCAAAATGGGAAGCCGTATCGGAACAAGTGGTAGCAAATTAGCGAATAGTTAAGCCAGTCAAAAAAGGTGAAACATGAAATGCGTTGTGTATTAAATTAAGTTACCGAGTTAACTTCAAGTAACAATGCGACATGAAAGATAACCCAGATAGGTTGTCTCAGGTAACATAGATTAAGTAGAGTATTTACTTAGGTTAACAGCATTTAGCTTAGCAAGAAAATACATAACCCTACATATAGCCTGACCCACGTGCTAAGCATATTACAATATTCAATAAATTAAGCTCTACGCAAAGAAACATTATCCACTACAGTAAATTAAATTACAGACAAGGGGTTTAAGGAGCAAATAAGAAGTTTATTTTAACTAAACATAATAAAAAAAGGTAAATACTTATAATAGGCCATGCCTGGTTCCTCACTCCACACTCAACACACGCTCCCAAAGTGTCCACCAACTTCCAACACGTCCAAGGGCTGTCTCTCGTTACTTTTCGAAGCTAGCCATGACTTACGCCAAGCTGTACTTCGCGCCTGCGCAATACAGGCTCAATACACCAGATTTGGCGTGCATCGCCTTTTTTGGCAATAAATCATTTTTCTTTTCTGCCAATGTATGGCAGTTATGAGAGACAGTTATAAAGACCTGAATATTAATAGGTATACTCCATGAGTCTTTATAACACTCTCCCCCTTCACCAAGTGAAGAAAAAAACACATGAGGGAAAATTTCCCAAAGAGAGCTGAGTTAGAATTAACAATGTGCTAGGAGTGGGAGTTGGCAGGCTTACAAAAAGTTACATTGAAGATTCTTTGGAAAAATGTGATTACACCAGTGCATTACAATGTATTACATTGAAGATCCTAGATGAGGAAAAACTCATTACTGCTCATATTGAGTCTAGTTTACAAAGGTACACATTGGAGATCCTAAATGAGAAAAAAAATTTGCTCCTAATTTTGATTATATGACCATAACATTACACAGGGTATGTACATTATATAAAAGAACATTAAACACTTCACGTCGGCTGGCCAGCCATTGAAAAAAAACAAAGAAAAAACACAAAAAACAACCCTGTAAAAATTCACTTAGAAAGTTACATTGAAAAGCGATTAATGTCAATTGCAAAAACTATGTGTCCTAGATAGACAAAATGTCATGGATAGACAAAGTGAAAGCACTACTGACAGTCAACATTGTGACAGAGAGCATGGTGTCATACACAAGAGTGTCACTACTATGAGAAAAATTTAGAGACACCTTGGATGAAGAAAATAACTTGTAACACAGTGTATCACACTGTACCATGCATATTACAAACAGTAAAAGTAAATGTGCATAAAAACTTAAAAAAAACAAGTGCAAAATTTGTGTTGGGATATACATTATGGTGAGTATATACTCTAGAATCATAAATTGTAGGACACTATAATAACATTATTCACAAACAAATATACAATATAACACAAAAATACATGATTATATACAAGAAACAGTTGATGCATTACCCACTTCACAAAGCTAACAGGTGAGTTCATTCAATATGGAAACTTATAAAAACTTCACCTATATGCAGCAGGTGATGTACAACTGCAGGAGATAGTGACCATGTTGAGGTCGAGAACCTTCAAACCTGTATACAGTACATAACAGGATTCAATACTTTTCTGGAAAGCTGGTCACCCATAAAAAATACACAAAAGAATAAGTTAATACAATACATATACACTGCTGGCCACCCAAATTGCAACACCAAGAAAGACAATAGATATCACAACAAAATTTATTTTGTAGATAATATGTTGACCAAGTATCAAATGATTAAATTTATAGATTTCTGTGAAGTGTGGTTCCTGCCAAAATAAGTAGCCAGAGTAGCCGCCATTGTTGGAGATCACCGCTGCCACACGCCTCGGCATTGATTCAAAGAAACTTTGGATGAGTTCTTGGGGTACAGCAGACCAAGCAGATTCCACACGTTGCCAAAGTTGATCTGGTGTGGCAGCTGGGGATGGAATCTGGGTGAACCATAGAGCAACCATGGACCACATGTTTTCTATCGGCGAAAGATCCGGAGAGCGAGGTGGCCAGGGAAGCAATTCAATCTGGCGATTGACGAAGAACCGTTGGACAATGCGTGCCACGTGTAGTCGCGCATTATCCTGTTGAAATATGGCTGTGGGCAAGCCCTGAAGGTAAGGAAGGACAACTGGCTCCAACACCTCGGAGATGTAGCGCTGGCTGTTTAAAGTACCGGCAATGCGTACTAGAGTTGTGCGAGAGTGATATCCAATACCGCCCCATACCATAATACCCGTTGCAGGACCAGTGTGGCGGTGCATAACGCAGCTGTTCAACATCCTCTCTTCACGGTGTCTCCAGACTCGAATGCGACCATCGTGGTGTTGCAGACAGAAGCGTGACTCGTCAGTAAAGACAATTTTATTCCATTCTGCCGTCGACATCCTTCTGTCATCGCACCATTGGCGGCGGAGACGTCTGTGGTTCTGCGTCAAGAGTAGACAAAGCAATGGACGTCTTGCGGACAGACCACTCTGCTGTAAACGGCGTCGAATGGTACGCGCAGACACTGGATGATGCGTTACAGACTGCATGTGCTGTTCTATGGTTCGTGATGTGACTGAGCGATCCGTCACTGCCATGCGCACAATTTGCCTGTCATCACGTGAAGTGGTGCTCTGAGGTGGATGCGATCGAACACGCCGGTCCGTCGTACCCTCCTGCATCCATCGATGACATATCCGCATTACAGTTGTTTGGTTTCGTCCAACACGACTACCGATTTCCCTGACAGATAATCCACAATCTCGGTAGGCCACTATCCTTCCTCTGCGGAACTCGGATACTTGATCAAAAGATGATCGCTGTTTTCGACGAGGCATAATTGATCGTTTTTTTGAAAAAACCACAAGAAAAACACTATTGCCGAACTTGAAATCGTCGAAATCTCCAAGCCTTAAATAGCGCTTTGAAGTGGCGCCACAGACGCGCGTGATGTGCGTCTGCGCTGAAATTCTAATCATTTGCATATCTCACCTCCGCTAATGCATGGTGTAAATTTCATGTTATTTGCATGTTTCCTTCAGGGTGTTGCATTTACAGTGGCCAGCAGTGTATTTACAAAAATGTGAGGACTTATTCCTGAGAAATGAAGAAAAAAAATTGCCTTGTACAATAAAAAAACAACTTTATTTCCCAAATGACAAAATCGAGAATATTTTGGATGATTAAAATATCACAGGTTGCACATAAGGTACAAAAAAACATATTCAATTAAACTCACAAATGAAAAAAAGAAAGACTGATAGATGATATCAGATGATGTTTCCTGCAATTCAGGCAAAGTGTGAAACAAAACTTAATATTGACTATTCCTTGGTTATTTACAATGGTATATGGGAGAACCAAATGATTTTAATTGCATATTATTCTATTTTATATCAACAAAGTGGTTAAACTAGCATTTTACTTTACTATTGGTAGACTCAATAACAACAGAACTTTAGAATTAAGAGTGAATACTATTATCAGCTTATAGAGGTTAAAGACAAGGTTGTGCATAATTAACAGATATATTAGGAATGGAGTAACTTCACAGATATTAAAAACTTTAAAAGATACAGAGGTATACCATATGCAGCAAGAGTCCTAGTCCATACAGGAAGACAGGCAGAAGAGGAGTTGGACGTGCCAATCGCTGGGTTGTCCATCAACTGGAGAAGACGTGCGCGCAAACATCTTTCCCAGAACTTTATTTCCTCGGCCTGAGGTTGTAGGGGCAGGTCTTCTTCACTGCAGTAGGAATTTTTCGCATCTTGGGGTCTGTTGTAGTTTCTTGCGGTGGAGGACTGGTATTGGTGAGTCCAACAGGCTCCTGAATTGTAGGCGATTCTATCTGGAGCTGAGGAGTTTCAAGAAGCATTGATGGCTGGTGGAATGACAACTGCTCGTCTGCTAGACTTGCTTCTGGGACCAGGAACTCATCGTCTGGAGCAGGAGGAAACAGTTCTCCATCAGGAAAGTTCCCCTCAGTGGCATCCATGGAATGGTCATCCTCTGGAACCCTTGAACGACTGGAGTCCAGCACTGGATCTGAAGGATTGGACGCTGGAACAGGCATCTGGGCAACTGGATGAAAAGAACTAGGGCACACAAAATTATTAGTAGTGGGAGATGGATTCGTCTGCTTCTCTAATAAATGCCCTTTATGAGCTGGAGCCTTTATCAGCCTGTTCACATGGATGAGAGAAGCCTGTGATATTCTATCTTCCAGTGGTCAAATGACCACAGTCACATTTGAGCGGAATTTCTCAATTGCAAATGGTCCCTTGAGAAATTGGGTGAAATGAGTTTTATATTTCACATACACAATGTCACCCTCCTTTAGCCTTGTGTCTCTTCTTGCTCTATTGCGCTTCCTGTGAGAGTTTGCTTGACTTAGGGATGTATTGCTGAAGCACAGTGACCAAATGGCTTTAGTTTGTGCCATAATATTATCAATGAGGGACCCTTTGTCAAGATGAGGAAAGTCATCGAAGAATCTCTCCGAATCAGTTAAGAGGGCTAAAGCTCTTCCAGAATGGACGACTGCAGGGGAGTGACCTGTCGTAGAGTGGATGGTAGAGTTGTATAGTGAGGCATGTAAGGATGGCTGTGTCAAATGGTACACCTTGGGCTTGCGAAGTTGAGATCGACGACTTGATAGAGGCATTAATTCTTTCAGAGACTCCATTTGCCTCAGGATGGCCAGGTGAAGAGTGTGCCAATCTGATTCCAGCCATATCCAATAGCCTTTTGAATACCACAGAGGTAAATTGTGGGCCAAGATCTGTAAGAATATGGCTTGGTCTACCAAACATGGCAATGTACCTAAATATAGCCTTGGATACTCTGTCAGCTGTGGTTGACGGCATGTCCTCTAAGACCAAAAAGCGACTGAAGTGGTCAATTATGGTGAGGACCGAGTGACCAGTGCGGAAGGGACCAACAAGATCAAGTGATACAAGTTGGCCTGGTGCAGTAGGAAGTGGTGCAGACTGGACTGGAGTAACCGCCACCCTTCTTTTCTTGTGAAGAATGCATTCTTTACATGAGGCAACATAATTTGCACAATCCATGTATGCCCCTCGCCACCAATACCTTTTGGCGAGAGCCTCGTACGTCTTCGCAAGTCCAAAGTGGGACAAATGGGCCAAGCGAAGTGCCTTTGGCCTGAGAGCTGACGGTAACACAATGTACTCTTCTCTCGACAATCCCGTCTTTCCTGCGTAAAATAATAGGTTTGACTCTGGGTGCACAAAAAAGTTCTTGGGCACATCCTTCACCCTGTTGATTATTTTATTGTACAGCTGGGACAAATCCTCATCCCTGAGCAGTTCCTTAAGGATTGTAGCTGACGAGATTTCATTCTCTGAGTCAGCAACTCCTGACGTTATAATGCAGAATATCTTTTGTAGCTGCTTTGCAGCTTCACACTTAGAGATTGAACTGTGTGTGTTTACATCTTGAGGAGTGGTGGAGGAGTGGGAGGAGGCAGCAAAGGGAGGCAAATTAGGTTTAATGTGAACATTACTATTGTGGGTCAGAGCAGAAGTACAATTAATTACCTTAGCATGGGTATTATCAGGTACAGAAAAATATGAGTTAGAGCAAGAACTAGGCTTTACAACATTAGTAGAAATACCAGTGTTACTGCTATTGACATTATTTATAGCATTTACATGAGATACCTTACGAGGTGAATTATCTACCTCTATAGAATCACTATTACCATACAACACATTACTATTATTATCAACTACTTTATCATACTGAGCAGGTTCCTCAGAATCCAAAGTAACTACAGGTAAAATTTGCTTTGAATTAATTAAATTAGCATTGGTATTAAGGTCTTGGGTTATAATATTAGGTGTGCGAGAAAAATAATCTGGTAACACATTAGAAGTTCCACGGACATGAATAAATTTAAAAGAATACTCAGATAGAGACATTAACCATCTTGTGGTGATGGATGCAGGAGAAGTTGTTTTCTTATAGTGCATAAGAGGTTTACTATCTGATAAAACAAAAAATTCTCTATTATACAAGTATTGTTTAAAGGATTGCACACCTTTTGCTATAGCCATGAGTTCTAATTTGAGAGCAGGATAATTCCTCTCAGCTTTATTTAATGATTTACTAAAGTAAGAGACAGGTAATAGCTGACCATCAAAGTCTTGTAACAGCACTGCAGAAATTGCTTCTTTGGAAGCATCAGTGTTAACATAAAAGGTATTATCAAAATTAGGTTGTCTGATAAAAGGCGAAGAAAAGAAAATCTTTTGTAGTGACTGGAATGCATTAGAAGCTTCATCAGTCCAATTAAAAGGTACAGACATAGAAGTCATTGAAACCAAAGGGGCAACCAAATTAGAAAAGCGTGGAATTAAGTGTCTATAATAATTACAAACACCTAGGAAACGTTTCAACTGTTTTTTAGTTTTTGGAGTTGGAAATGAAGTCACCTTTATGATGTTAGAAGAAATTGGACTTATAGTGTTCTGCGACACTTTAAAACCTAGGTAGTCTACCTCAGTTTGATGGAATGAACACTTTGGAGGATAAGCAGTAATATTATTTTTAGTAAAAACAGAAGGAAGAGCTTTTAATTTCTGACAAGACTCTTGAAATGAATTCGCACAAATGACAATGTCATCTTGATAAGCAAAGATACCCAACTCATTGGTTTCCTCAATGAGAGTATCGACTAAAGCTTGGAAAAAGGATGCTGCACTACGCAGTCCAAAAACTAAACGTTTATATTTAAACTGACCCCACATGGAAGTGAAACTCAGGCGATCTTGAAATTTTTCAGGTAGGTCAATTTGATGGTAAGCACTTTTTAAGTCCAAGGTGGTGAAGTAGCGATATTGAGCCATATTAGAAATTATGTCGTTTATCTTAGGTAAAGGATAAGATGAATTCTTAATTATCTGGTTAGTGAGACGTAGATCCAAAGCAAGTCTGAACTTTTGTGAAGCAGAAGAGTTTAATTGCTTCTTTTTAACAAGCAATATTGGGCAAGCCCAATCAGAGATTGTTCTCTCAATGATACCTGCCTCCACAAGTTCATCAATTTGCTTTTTAGTCTCAGCTTGCAAAGACTGAGGAATGGGAAATGGAAGAGTCTTAAGAGGGAAGTCATGATCAAAATTCAAATTTGGAATCACACGATCAGTGTGTCCTAAAGACTTAGACGACGAAGAAAAAGCTGTGGCATAATTGCTCAACAGTTGTGACATTTGAGAAATTTCTCCAGGATTCAAATGGGAAAGCTTAAAGTCATTAAGATTAAATTCTGACTTTCTTAAATTTAATATTTCAGGAGATGCAGTAATTAGATTTACAGATTCACTGACTGAGGTAGTTCGAGCATGGGAAACAGATATCTGCTCATCTAAAGAAGACACATGACCCAACACAGCATTTTTGTTTACATGAACTGGCTTATTGGACAAATTTTCAATTAAAATGAATGATTTAATCACCTTAGAGGATTGTTGAGTAGCAGGAGTTGAACTATTATCACTTATAGAATCTGGTTGCTCATCAACAGATATATTATTTGCAATAATGGATGGATGAACTAACAGATTTGGATTTTTAACAACAGGTTCAAAGAATAAATCAGAATTTGAATTGATTATTGGAGCACTGATTTTAATAAAAGAAGAAGAATTTGGTTGGATTATAGTTTTAGACACAAGAGTAGCATTCTGAGCATTTACAATAACATGAGAATGTACACCTTGATTTTCAGAATCAATAAAAGGAATAGCAATATCATCAAATGTGATGGAAGCTTGCGAATTTGAAACATCCACATGGAATTTAGTAAGAAAATCATAACCAATTATGGCAGAAAAAGACTTATCATTCAAATTTGTAACAAAAAAAGGATGTTTGAAGAATTTCTTCTCAAGTTTGAAAGATAAATTGATACATGAAGAGAAATTGTCAGAAGAGTTGATGGTGGATATAGACACCTGTCTAGAAATGTTTTTATAATTAAGAGATTGTTTGTTCATGTGGAAAAATGACTGGTCGAGTAAAGAGATAGAAGAACCTGTGTCAATTAATCCAATAATAGTTGTTTGAGGAAATTTTATATTAACCATAGGTAATTTAGCAGAAGTTTGAGCACTACATATCCTTTCGATGACAATTTTGCTATTAGTATGTAATGCATTATCATTAACAGGGATCTCACACTGAGTAGCAGTGGAGTTCATAATTTTGATAGCAGCAGAAGTTTGACAACCAACAGAAGAAAAACTTTGTTGAACATTATTATTACACTGCACATTAAGATTATCAGTACCTCTACTATTTACAGAAAAATGTGAGCACTGTTGTACCAAATCACTGTGATTGACATAATTAGGAATATAAAGGTCATAATTAGGACTATTAACATTGGCTGATGAACAAAGTTGGAGGGACGAAGGTATATCAGCATTAGCTTGTCTCAATGCAGGGTTAGAAGAATCATAAACAAAGGAAGATGCATGAGGATTTAAATTAGAGTTTCTCACAGTGTGTGAGTCCTGCCTAGCAGAGTTATTTAACTGTCTGCTTCTATTATTTGGACCAGAAGATGATTGCTCCCTACGAAAATCTTTTTGAAACTTATAGCATTTTGCAAAAGTGTGACCTGTCTTATAGCAATATTGACAGACAGTCTTTGAAACTTTCTGTCTGGTCACATTTGAAGAACAAGGTGACATATATTCATTGCATTCAGTGTCACATGACAAAGTCGAGGATGATTGAATAGCATTCACTTGGTTCTTAGTCATATTCAGTGAATTGAGCTGTTCTTTGATAACCTGAATTTCAGCGAGCAGCTCTTGCAACTGCAAAGCACTACCCACAGACTGGGCTGAAGTGCTGTAAGATTCTAATTGCTGCAAAGTATCAGCTCTATCAACTGCAGCCTGGAAACATTTTATGTTTTCACTTAATAGTTGCACCTTAATACTCTGAGGGACAGCCTTAATTAACTCTACAAATTTTATCTCATTAAGGGCATCAGGATTCTTAACAGAGGGATGTAATTTTGAAACCTGAACTGAAATTCTGTGTGCCAGATTTCTAATTGACTCTGCAGGTAGAAGAGTTATGGTGTTCTGAGGGTGCAATAAGGCAGTGTTTACAGAATGAATAGGATCAAAGAAGGATTTCAACCCTTGCAACAAAAATTCATGATCTTCTGTGTCCAACAACTCAGAAGTACTTATGACATACTTTAGAGCAGGCCCTACCAATTTCGACCTGATAAATATAGATGTTTCAGCATCTGACCAATTATTTACTCTCGCTAAGTCCCTGACTTGCTTAGAGAAAAATGACAATAATTCTCCATCACCTTCAAAAGGTTGAATGGTTACATTGAATCTATTGTCTACCTCGCTAGCCATGTCCAAGAAAGCAAAAAGTAAAAGAACTGGACCAAAATTCTCAAGGATCACACAAAAGATAACATAACTTTAGTTTTACATATTCAACATGTAAACAAAAATTTGCAGAAAGCAGTGAACCATAAAATGCAAGAGAAGAATTCCATTGGAGATAACATGAACCAGCAAATGACAAAATGTAACGAATTATGAATTATAATTTAGAAAAGAAGTATATTAAAAGTTATGTATACACAAAATAGGATACTATTCAATAAAATAACTTTCAAATATTATGCTTGAGTTCACCACAGCTTAATTAGCATTAAAAAATTTCAGCATAAATGTCACTTATCAGTAAGAAATACTATTTGACATATAAATATGATAGGTTGTATGAATGAAATATAATTAGCACTTTATATTAAATGAATTTATAGCAATAATGAAGTTTAAAACAATAATTGTAATTCAAAAAGCAAATAAAATATATCCTTTACACATAAAAATCAATCAATATAACACAAATTCCAATCTTAAATAATATTCAATGTTAAATACTCAGATATTCATAAAATCACTGTATAATTACATAATTGCACATAACCAACACATAGCTTCGTTCATGCTCTATTATAAAAAAATGCATCATGTGGTACAGAAATAGCAAAATGAATGAAATTTTAGCATTATTAAGATACATATATTACTTATTAATAAAGAGAACAACATTATAACCATGGGGAATACTAAGCAGATGCATTTTTTCGTTACTCACGTAGGTTAAAGAATTAAAAAAAGTTACCGATAAATGAGACAATTACTACCCTTAAATATTAAATTAATTTTAAGGACTGGTCAACCGGTACCAAATGTTGTGAAGCCGAGAAATTACGACGCCAAAATGGGAAGCCGTATCGGAACAAGTGGTAGCAAATTAGCGAATAGTTAAGCCAGTCAAAAAAGGTGAAACATGAAATGCGTGAAAGCAAGAAGAAGCTATAGTTAAATAGAAAAGAAAGTCTTGATTTGATGATCAAAACTAAATTTTTTCACTTGAATTTGAAGTCTTATTTTGTGAAAGTAACTGTAAACTTATGTTTTAATGTATAGCAGATGCTTTTTGTAATCATTAAAGGGAAAATGATATAAACACGAAGTTTGATTTTTGCAGTCTTTGGCTATAGAAGCTATTTTGCCCAAAACAACACCATCTTGTACCTAGGGCCATGGCTTCTGGTAGAAAAAAGGTGGACGAAAACTTGGCAAGTGTAGAATTCTCACTAATACCCCCGAGAAAAATGAAATTCAAGCACAAATATTGAAAAAAGTAACAGTTAAAAAAAGGTTGCGAAATCTGTGTTTGAAACAGAAAATTTATGTGGGATCATTAAGAAGACAATGGAGAAAAAGCATACATTAGAAAGTGATGAAATAATAAACATTTCTTCCTTTAAGACATTGCCTACAATTAACATTTCTTCCTTACGAAGATTTTAGAAGTTGTGTATGAAAGAAATAATGCATACAAATTGTTTTTTTTATTGCAAACAATAATTTCTGTTTTTGGAAATAACTGGCCCTAGGTACAATAGTGTTATTGTACCTAGGGCCACTTGTAATTTTTTTTAAATTTTCAATATCATTTACAAAATTTTTTTTCTACACTTGATGTGATTTTTATTTAAAGAGAATAAAGCAAGTAATGTATACAAACAATTTTTATTATTGTAAGTTAGTTATAAGTAAAGATACTGCCATCTGAAAATAGCCACCCCTAGGTACAAGAGTTTCCCCTACAAATATAGTTCTGCATAAGACAGTGATCCACGCATCTCGAATGTCGAGAAGATGAAGTCGAATGTCATGACGATTTTGTATATGTGTCGAATGCCGCTGTCGGCTTTTATTTGTGTACCAACACTAGGCAGAACTGGGGAAATCCACTGGACCTTAAACATGTTGTATGCTGTATATTATAGAGAAAAATGTGATGGGGTAGATGAAGAAAATCATTCTTTTAAAAGGGGTCCATGTAGGAAAAAGGTTGGGAACCCCTGATCTAGAGAGTAACTGTGCAAAATTTCTTTTAGATAAGTCAAGAAATTTAGGATGTTATTGAAAACAACCAGACAGACATATTTTTAATTTTTTATGACACGATTGACTATAGTTTTATTTTATTTCATATAGTACTTAAAACCCTACATTTCTTGATTTCAGACCACAATACTGATTTATTTGTGAATTATGTGGCTTACATTAATTAATTATGAAAATCGTTAGAATAATAAGAAACTTTAGCATGGGCTGTTCAAAACATATAAGTAACAAAGCAGTGCTAAAAGAATTAAGGGCCTGTTCACATAGGAGTCCGTTGCGTTGCGTTAAGGAAAAGATGACGTTGAGACGAAGATAAACCAATCATATGCCTCCAAACGATTAGCAATGAAATTTTTAACGCCTATGATTGGTTTATTTTCGTCTCAACGTCATCTTTTCCTTAACGCAACGCAACGGACTCCTATGTGAACAGGCCCTTATAGTTTTGAGAAACCACGTGTACAACGTTTTTTTTAGTATTTCTTGTGATTTCGCCCACTAATTTATGATAATTATATTCTGAATTCTAAGTGGCTATTTGCACACGGGGCTTTCCAGACACGTGGTATAAAACATACTAAACTGCCAGATAGAGATTTAAAATAAAAGGTCAGTTTGCTTTAGAATAATTGTACATGCAAACAAAATACAAGGTATGGTTGTACAAGAATAACACGAAGTTTAATTTTAGTGATATATGTTTTTGATTCAAATCAAACATTCATCACTTTGTAACATACAACATCTGCTACTGAAGCGGGCAATTGGAAGAAAGTCTCGTACATTCATTTCTAAAAGATATTATAATGAAACGATACACGTTAACGTTTTATCTTTTATCCTTTTACAAACCTCTATTTTTTCTGAATTAATGTAAAAATGAGCACTGCAGAACACACAAAACATAAAAATCAATATCTTCAATCAGGGAATTTCAGTTAAAAAAACTTAAACTCAGTTTAAAATCAAGAATAATGATTAAACAGCGATAAAGACAATCTAACAGATGAAAAAAATCAACGGCTATTCCATTGAAATAAAACTTGAAGTATGTTTGCATAGGAGATACATAACAAAAGGTTTCCGTATCGCCATTTCCTTATGGACATAAAAAGAAGTGAAATCCTAGAGAGCCATAGAGTGAGAGATGTTTTTGGAAGATTTATTCAAAAGCTTTATTACTGCACAGAGAAAAATAAAACATTGAACTATTCACAGAAAGACTGTTTATTACCCCTGGGCTTTTTTATAGGGTAAACTATGTTGCATTGACCTCGCAAGAAGGTATATTTAAATTTCAACTATATTTAATCTAGAGCTGTTCAAATTTTCTGGACTATTGGCATTTTGAACACTAATACAACTATATCAAGGTAAAAACATTCATTAGGACTGACATTAGCGAATTTTTTTTAGGCATGTAACACTTTCATGACTACCCTAAAAAAATAGTAAGTACTACTCAATTTCTTTATGGATGAATGTTGCGGTCTATTTGGAGGGTTGAAAGATAATATCTGGTCCCTATGTGTATATAAAAAAAACTACACAAACATTCAGAACTTAAAAGAGACATCGTAACAACGTCAAAAGGTTGTCATGCTTGTCCGTATAATCTAAAGAATCTAAAGCCCATACATTGTACAATGACCTTCAAAGGGAAAGCATTGCAAGCAGATGCTTGCATATCAGCTTTCCTTTCTTAATCGATACGTGTCTACAACCAGATTAAGTGGTACATCAAAATTTGTCAGTGAACAGAACTTTAGGACAAGTTTGTTTCGAATTCGTATGGCCTTAACCTAATTGAAAACGAATATTTTATATATTTCGGTTCATAACAGCTGATATTCTTCGTTATCGTGAACTAAGATCTCTCTCATACCGTCTTTGACTCGTGAAACCAATTGCTCTCTTCTGACTTTGATTCTAAAAACTTTCACCCCAGAACTACTTTGCTCGACTTTTACGGCTTTAACACCAGAACTACTGCATTTCAAATATACCTAGAACTATGGAGCGGGGTCGATTTCACCCTTCGCAGGAAAGGAGGGGGAATTTCCTTTAGGGGTCAAAATGACCCCTACCGTAGTTCTAGTGTTAAACTAAAGGTTGGTAAAGGTTTTATAACGAAATAGAAATACTTAAGTGAATTAAAGAGAATCTTGTGATTTAAAATAATATTGACTTTAAACAATCCGTAGTGATGTTATTAATTTGGAATTTTCTCACGGCTACGATTTTGTATACGTAAGAGAAATATTCCACCATATCATGTCACGGTAGGATTAAACTTAGTTTTAGGGAAGTGAATATTAGGATACTCTTATGAAAATTCTGCAATTGTAAAGCTTAATTACGTCAACGCAGACATAGCCATTTTTACTGGCAACCATATTTAAATATTGACGCCCATGTCGTACAGTAGCTAGCTTCGAGAGCTTCCACAAAGTATGCCCAGGTTCAAATACCGACTAAGGCATGGTATAACTAAGCTCCTCATAACGAACAACATAGGTTAACTTATATGATAATATCACTTAACCAAATAACGAATTCCCGATGTAGACAGGCGAATGTTTATAGGAAATATCCATGCTTTGTAGGAAATAAATTGACAGCATTTACTGTAGAGGAATTTGGTTTATGGCTCAAATTTTGACATTTACATATTATACTACTACATATTATACTAAATTCATTCAGCTATTCAACTTTGAGGGTTTATTAATTCCACGAGTCAAAACTATCTCGCATATTACACTTCCCTTTTCACTCGCACTCATAGGTGTATATAACTAATGTAACTCGCCGCCCACTTATGATTTATTAATATCTGAGCTGATGCCAAGTCAAACTTGCATTTATGCCAATTTAAGGAGAACAATTGTTTACATGCTATTTTCATGATAATTATAAAAATGTATTCCTTTATTATGAATAAACATGAAATATATTCATCCATACATCATAACAAAAACACATAAATTCTCAGGTACAGAAAAAGAAATTATTTATATCTCAGCGGTGCCTTCCAATTTACACGTTTTTTTACAGTGTACGTGTAATGTTATGGACGCATATAGAAATACGAAAGAGCATATTTCCCCACTGAACTTTAAATTTTTCCTTCATTCATTGTTAATGTGAGTTTCGAAGGTCCTGCCTATTTATGCAAAACAAACATAAACAATGGGTTCTTGCTTTAGGACAACGAATTGATTTCCATTTGCATGGGACCCAGGAACACCACTCCAACAACCACTCCAGTCATGTACGTGCTTTGAATTTTTGCAATCGATTACAAGGTCTTACTGAAATATCGAAAAAAGGGTTTCGCGTTTCTAGTAAATCTCTGTACTTCAACAGGCAATAAATATAATTTTTTTTTGCGTGAAACCAACTCCCGACGTAAACAGGAGAACGAGCGAGGTGTTTTAGATCACTTATTCTTTCGAAAAAGTTTCGATTCTTTATCAATAAATTACCATATTTTCCTGCGTAATGGAAAAAGGTCTACTGACCTTTATCGCATACCATGTGTCGTCGAAGAAGTTCTATCAGTTCGAGTAAAATGTCAAAACTATTAGAAAACTTTATATTCATGTCCCAACGTAGTAATTCCTAACTGTACTGATGTATATACTTAATCTAAAGTCCCCTGCGCATGTTTCTGTTTTGGAAGTAATTTTTTAAACCTATACATTCTTAGAATAAGCGAGAATAAAAAAGGCTTCAGTTTATTCTTACCATTAATATATGAAGGCCTTACTTGAATAGTGGGCCAACTCCATTTTTAAAAAAATGGCGTTAGCCTCACTTTTATGTTCATACAAGTCATTTCTATCTTATTTTAAAACTGGCACAGCTCCGGCTATTTTCTGCTGTCAACAGAGGGCATTGCAAATCAAACTTCAACAGTCCTTTCTCAGCACTCGTTAGACTTTTAGGCTCTGTATCTCAAAATAAACAGTAATGAAGTTGGCCCACTATTCAAATAAGGCCTTCATATGTTGTTGTTGCTGTTGTTGTAGCTGTTGTTGCTTATGAACCCTTGGCTGGAATACATTCCAGCCAAGGGTTTCAGTTTATATTTGGAATGTATTCCAGACCAGGTCCATATAGGCGTGCGGGCAGAGGGGTGCTGCTCCGGTTTATAATGACAACACAAGGTATGAAGTCCAACTTAGCCAGGTGCCACCTCAATTTTGACCGACCACCCCAAAGGATGACAGTTGGGGGGGATGACCTCACTCAGGGGCCTCAAAGTAGGACTTTCCGGTCTATGTATTTTACGTGCTTATATCAGGCCTAGACACGAAGGTATTTAAAGGAGCTTGTCGGGATTCAATCCGAGAACCGTGAGTATCGAAAGCCAGCATACTACCACTTAGCTACCTCTGGCCCATCATCATTATATAATTAACATCTTAAAATTAATTCTGAAATGAATTATCTCATAGAATACTAAAAATTTCATTAGTTTCAAGAGACAAGCATAGTTTCCAATATATATATATATATATATATATATATATATATATATATATATACATAAAAAAATTACCCTACCATTGCTAATTTTTTATGATTTTTATTTATAACTTATAATGAATATTTGTCCATAATTAATTTAAATTTTTGCTACGGAATTTTTTTAACGTTCCATATTCACGTACAAATACTCCTAAGTGCAGATTAAAGTATCTAACGTTAATTAAAATGTTGATACAATATAGTTTATATTTAGTTAATACAACTAAAAATTATGAAACGTAATAACAAAAAAGCTGACCTAAAACATCTAAGAAGCATGCCATAAAAATGCATATATTCTCTAGATGTATCAACTTCATGGTCTAAACTGGCAGTAAACAAATTATAACATATTAAATGTTAAGCCGAGCAAATATATAAAACAGATGTTTTGGAGTTTGTGGTTATATTAACTTCTAATCTTTTACATGACAACTACGTTTCATCTGTAATAATCTTGAAAGTAATTAAGATGTGAGGTAAAAATGTTTTGTGGGCTTCTTAGAAAGACTGAATCTATGAAAGTAAAGAGTGATTATTTTTTGTCGATTTTCAATTACGTGGAAACCGCAAATTACGATAGTAGAATTTGAGTCAAAATAGTTTCAGTTTAGAATATAAAATGCATTTTTCAAGCATTGTGTTCGTTGAATGATAATTATTCGTTATTCAATAAAAAATTACAAATATTTACCCAGAATGAATTTAAATTTTTTTATATGCTTCATATCAATTACGCAAGGGAAAGAGTTAATTATTTACGGTAGCTTTTATGATAACTAAATTGGTAATTCACTTATTTATCTACAAACTAAGTTTCACTTTAGATAAATGCGGCATTCAATTAGAGATATTCCCCTCACAATACATAATTTAGGATTTTAGCTTTTGAAGAGAAAAAAAAAAATTCTTCAAATTGGAGATCTCCTATCCCCATTTTTAATACCAATTTTAGTATTACCAGTTTATTATTGTTAAATTTAAGGGGCAGGAAATCAATATTTATTCCCGATTATGCATTATTTTCAAAGGACTTTCCTGTATTCTGTCTTTATATAAAATATTAACTCTTAGCATTATTGAGTGAAAACACAAATGATTATATTATAGCTAAATGTTCAATTTTCATATAATTTCTTGAACGTATATATTTTATTAAATAATATTTCTGTTTTGTAACTTTATTGATATTTTTTCTCTTTTAGGGATAGATTTGCACCCTGAAAATTAAGCTGTTGAACACAAATTAACGCTCAAAAGCTATTGTAGTGCAACTTTCACTCCTAGCAAATTGTGTTTCAACGTGATTTCCTTTGATGGTAACTTTTAAGGGTTAATAACTGTTTAGAATGTTTGATGTGTCTATAGACACTTCATTATTATAGCTGCATTTTAATTAAAGTGTAGAGCGAGACGAAGTAGTTTATTACTGAACTGTGAAGGAATATTACGAAATGCAGGTATTACAATGATTCTGAAATCACGAAACTGTTGTCTTTACCTCGATGGCATTTGAACCTTTAAAAAATATTATACTTTAGAGTTAAACGCAGTTTTTGTTACTTAACATTGAAATATCTCATTACTTAAGGGGACCTTGCGAAAAATGTTAAAAATTATGAAAACTTAGCCAATTTTCTAACAATTTAAACAATGAAGCAAATTGAATGAAAATTTCTGGATTGTTAGATGAAACATAACTTCTTGCAACAAAAATATACGACTGATGTAAATTAATTAAATTAATTAGGAAAATTAATTAAGTAACATATTTATCCCTATTTTCATAATTACCATTTGTCACTGCCTATATGATAACTGACTTTAATTTCAATTTATTAACATGAAACACAGGTTGGTAATAAAAAAAACCTTTGTCGATATATGGACCTCTAGCGGAGGTTCCGTTCAAATGATCGAGATGAGATTTCAGTTATAGTTATTCAGAGGTATGAGCTCGCGATTCTGTGAACAGCAACAAAGTGGCGGTCGTGATTACGGTTATAGGTATAGAATCTCGAAATTTTCGAATAGCAACGCCGACTTTTTCCCGTCTCAAATTGCTCAGCGCATGTGAAAACCCTAAAAAGCGTTGGGAACAGTACGTGTATCACAAAAAACGGACGCGTTATGTACGCAGAAAAAACAGCTCTGTGAACGGCCTACAAAAAACAGGATGATGGCACCCATGTGGAAAATGTGCAATCCAAATAAAAGTTTTCTTTTGTCCGATATGTGTTGTCATCAGTGATTAGTGTCTTGCCTCTGTCATGTGCAAATTTCCTCCGTGCACCCCGATTGTGTTTTTGTAGGCCGTTCGCACAGCTGCTTTTTTTGTGCGTGTATAAAGCTTTCGTTTTTTTGTGATACATGTACCGTTCCAACGCTATTTAGGGTTTTCGCATGCGCTGAGCATTTTGCGACGGGAAAAAGTGGGCGTTTCTATTCGAATATTTTGAGTTTCTGTACGTTTAGCCGTAACCGTGAGCGCCACTTTGTTGCCGTTCGAAAAATCCCGATCTCATTCCTCTGAATTGCTATATCTGAAATCTCATCTCGATTGGTTGAAAGGAACGACCACTAGAGGTCCATAGATCGGCAGTTTTTTTATGACCACCCTGTACACTTTAAAAAAGAAGTTTGACGAGAAATACGACAGTGTAAAATCTCAACTTTGTACTTATATTTTATAACTTTTATAAAAGTTGGGCTCTTCGTCAAAGTTTTATAAAAAGATTTCGGTGCCCGGATGTTATAAACAACATTTCGAGCAATAGCGTTAAAAAAAATACAAATGTGCGGAAAACGCGGCAAATGAAGAACAAGATTCCGATTCGAAATAATTTTAGCTCTAATTATAAATTGCGTACTAATGGCAAAATAGAAATACATGAAAAATATTCAAAATGAGTATGTTAAAAGAAACGCAAACCTTTCGAAGCAAAAGTCTTAGGATGCTGAAATTTTGCATGGTGATTACTCCTAAGCTCTACATGCCCACTAAGAAATATTTTTCTAAAAAATACAAATTTTAAGGGTGTTTAAAGGGGTTTAATCCCCTCCCCTCTAAAAAACACCCATTGTATCGCTGGAAGCTGAAACTTTGTTGTTCACCTTAAGCCCTAGGTTCACACCAATAAATCTTTTTTAAGAACTCGAAATTTAGATAGCCTTCTGAGATAGAAATAACTTTTATAAAAGATGCATGTCAAAGATCTTTGACAGTGTAATAGGAGTATTTTTAGATCATAGCATTTCTTTTATGTAAAACTTTTATCAAAGATGGAAATAATTTTCATAAATGATCTTTGTCAAAGAACTTTGATAGTGTAATAGAGGTCTAAACATATTGAACCAAAATATTTTAATTACTTTCATTTGTAATATTTATAATTATCATTTAGTTAATTTTTTCTTACAAAATTTTCTCATAAAGCCTTTTGTAAAATTTTTATTACCTAAGATATTTCTATGCTTTTAATCAATCTTATGTGAGATGGAATTTTTTTAAGTATTTAATTCAAATTAGTATGTTTTATGGATATCAAATATACAAATTAATTGCATACATTGACCGTTGTATTTAATTTGAATATTTTTTTCTACATTATTTTGTTCATAAAAATATCCTTTACGATTTTTTTTTAAAAATATTTTTCTTTTTCTTTTTTTTGCATTGTTTACATACATTGACCGTTTTATTTAGTTTGAATGTACTCCGTAGCGAAGCACGGGTATTCAGCTAGTATATATATATATATATATATATATATATAAATTCAAAAATTTTGCCTTTATTTAAAAAAATCACAATTTTACTTACTTGGCTAGGTAAGTATCAAAATTCTTAGTTAAAAACTAACATTGTAGTAGTCCCCACATTTTCTTGCCTAAGTCCTTAGTCATAAGTAATAAGCAAATTTCGAGAATGCGATCGCTCAAGCAATTATGTTAATAAAAGTAATTATGATTATAAATTATTACTATTATTACCTAATTTCGCTTAAAAAGCTGTTTATCACCGAGTTTTCACCGAAAAGTAGTAAAAAAATAAGTTTCGCATTTATTCGCATCTATTTCGTGAGTACGAAAATTGCGTATACTTACTTATTACGTAATTGTCGTATCAGAAAAAGATTAGTACCAAATTGTTCACAATAAATATATCCGGGATATAATTAATAGAAAAAATCGATTTTTCCAGTTTAAAAGTCTACTGTCCCCTTAAGGTTTTCCATGCAGGAACAAACTTCTTATAAATAAATTGTACTTCAAAATGGGGAAGAAATATATCTTTTATGCAACATGCACGTAAATGCAAACATAGTCTCTCCGACTATTATTTTAGACAAAACTTTAACCCCTGAGGTAACAAAAGCAGAGACAAGAAATAAATAACTAAAAAACAAACAAAAGATTCTTCAACTAAGAAGATAAAGGTGAAGAAATAAAAATGGAAGTAAAATTTTAACTCGGGGAAATTGGAATTTGCTGTTCTTTGTCACAAATAGGTAAGAGAAAAGTTATCAATTTCTTTTCAAAAGTCACTGGTTAATCTTTTCACAGTTACGTCTGAAATAACGACAAATAATATAAAAAATATATAAATGCTTTAAATGTTTTTTGTATTTATCTTTTAGATAGTCAGAATGCATAAATAAAAACAGATGAGTGTTTTTAGGAGAATGTTCGCATTTCCCTTTACTCCCGTGTTTAAAAAATTTAAATCACTCTGATGAAACACACTGGGGTTCATGAATATTTTGTATCCATTTTCATGAATCTAGCGATTGGTAATCATATGAAGTTTTTGCAAAGCAAATCTGTTTTGTTTCTGTAAGCAAAATGATGCGTTCAGAAAGAAAATTGATTATATCTTTCTTAAATTCAAAACTATGCGCAATCGATATGGGAAGACTCAGATAAATTTAACAAAAAAAAAATGGGATTTAAAAAAAAAATATTGCATATTTAATTTAGGAGCAATTTTTATTAACTATATGTATTGAGCGTTTTAAAATGGAGTAATTTCATTGTATTTTTCTTTGAAGGAATAATATTTTATTTATAAACATATATTCTACTATTTAAGGTTAACGGAATGACAAAATAAGCTTTAAATTATTGTTTGAGTAAAAAACAATACATTTGAACTAATACACCCGATTCTCTTTGTGCACGGTTTTGAAATAACACGGTTCGAGAAAAAGAACTACTATTTTTTTTAGCTGTTTTAACGTAGGATTACGTTCCTCCCTAACGGTCCTTCGGAAAGTAAAATTTTAGACGCTAAAACCGTCCGTCCGTCCGTCCTCGCGAGTTATAATTTTGGCAGCGTGCCAAACCCAGTCTGTATCGCTCCGACAAGCAGTAAACAGTTGAACAGAAAAGTACCAAAATGAGTTAAAATTTTGACATATATATATATATATATATATATATACATGCATACATATAATAGATACATATATACATAACGCATACATATATATACACATACAAAAGAGGTAAGCAACGATACTTAATCCTACGTTAGTAACCTGCGGTAATTTCATTAGAAAAGACTACCTGATTTTTTTTTTACTTTAACACTGTTAAAAATCTTAAAAGAATAAAAAATATTGAGTTCAATATTATCAAAGAGTATTTAAAAGAATGTAGATGATTCTACGTTAGTTTATAGTAGTTTTGATGAAAGTGTGGTTCCACTATCTGCAAGTACAATCTTAAAAGGCTTCCAACCAGCCAATAAACTTGGAAATCGTATATAAATGGCGACAATGTCGATCGAGCTGTACCATTCCAACTTAATTTAAAAATGATTATAGCACTTTATGAAGAATCATATATAGAACTAACTAAAAAAAAAAATTCCAGCGTATGATAACTGAATTCGTATTGAAAACCGGTGAAACAAAAGAAACACAAGATGCTAATTTTATCGACGATACATAGAAAATTTCCATTGACGAAAGGTATTTTTCGTCACCAAAAAATAAATGTAAACGGGAACATTTAATGCTGCATTAATTGGCATTTTAACGTAGAATTACGTTTCTCCATAACGGTCCTGCGGAAAGGAAAATTTCAGACGCTAAAACCGTCCGTCCATCCGTCCTCGCGAGTTATAATTGTGGCAGAGCGCCAAACCCACTCACTGCTCGCTTGCACAAGCAGTAAACACAGTTAAACATAAATTACTAAGATTCGTCAAAATTTTGACATATATATATATATATATATATATATATATATATATACGTACATATATATAGATACATATATACATACAAAAGAGGTAGGCAATGATTAGTAGTCCTACGTTAATAACCCGCGGTAGTTTCGTTAGAAGAGACTACCTGATTTTTTTTTAATTAAGTATATTTGGACGAACCCTATCTCCAATTTTTATATGTTCACTGTATCCATTTTTACACTTTTTTTCTTGCACGGTAATATCTGGAACGTATCCCCCGTGAAAAATGGAAATCGGGTGTATATAGCATAAAAGGTTAAAAAATTTCTATCAAATTTTAGTTTTAGAGTTTGAACTAACTGAGAATTATTGGCGTCAAAACGAACATATTTTATTAGTCAAAATACCATACACTGGACTTGCGCAGGGTATGTTTTGAACTTTGCATAGTGTATTACGTTGAAAAATCAATTTTAAGTCATTGTTTTCGCAATTAGGATAAACAAAGTAAATATTCAATTTACTTTGTTTATCTAATAAAACAATTTAAATCAGATGAGTATATAGTTTACCTTCATCTTACTTTTAGGAGAGGGGGGAGGGGAATCGTGGATTTTATACTCGATCATAAGTGTTGACACAGTAAAACCTGGCAATATGCTAAAATGAACAATGATACTACTAATTTTAAATATTTTATTTTTTACTATATCGAAATTTACCTTTATGATCAATTTCAGATGAAAAAACTATTTTACTAGAGTTGATAAATAAAGTGGACGTAGTAACAGTTTCATCCCTGTATCCATAACCTAAGTGCAACCTGATGAAGCCCTTTTAACTATATTTTGCCGTGCTATATCTCCAGTGAATTTTGTGAAGATCACAAAACGCAGTGCCGATTTTTTTCCCAATTACTCCATCTTGTTAAACTGATTCACATAAAATGTTTTGTACATATCTTAGCCACTTGGCAGTCTCACATTTCAACCAGCTCATCACATAATCTGTGTGTACTTACTGTAAAAATGTTTTATATTAGGAATATTCCCCAATAGCTGTTGGAATTCTAATAATTTTTTCCAGGAGTTAAATGCAAGTTGATGAAATCATTTTAAGGGAACGGTGGACCTTTATTTGAGCAAATCTCGTCATTGGAATACTGAATGTGTTATTGTAAAAAATATATATTTTTCTGTAGATTATTACTACCAAAATAATTTTTTTCAAGTAAGAAATAATTTTTGAAGCTTCTACAAAGTAATTTATAATGGGTACGTGTAGTAATAAATTTTAAATCTGTTTTTCTCAAAACAGATTTTTCAAGGTTTTTAGATTTTTCAAATACTTCATGCTACTTAATTCTTGTTCAAAATTCATGAAATTGATAAGGAAGAATCCAGATGATGTTTACAAAAATACTGAATATGCATTTTTTAATTCGACTTCATTAAGGTAGTTAAATTTGATTTATAAATTTTTAAAAGGCAAAATTTTGATGAAAATCGGGACGGAATTCAGAAAAAAACTCTCAAAAATTAACTATTGAAGGGATTAAATAATTGATACCCATATTTGTTTGTTATACAGTTTAAAGAGATTAAAATGCAAAATCGAGGAAATATCTCAAAAATTAAGTAGCAAGGAACATTTTAAAAATTTGTTTATAAATTTCAGATTTTTTAAAATATCTTAAAATTATAATGAGATTGGAAATTTCTTTTAAGGTATTCTATTTATTTATAGTGAAATGTGTATATGTACACAATTTTGTATCTCTATGATGAAAAATAAAAAAAGTAAATTTTAATGCCCACCCTTCCCTTAAAGGGATTTTTCCACAACATGTTTCCAATGATTTTTGGGATGAATACAAAACCGCAGTGCCAAGTGTTTGCACCCAGTCACAATATGCACGGCAAATTGATTTACGGAAATATTTTATTACACATCATAGCCATTCATCAATCTCACATTTCGCTCAACTTTTTTTTTCATTATCAGTCTTAAAATGTGTGGCTCTCTATTGCACTTACTGTAAAAATATTTTAAATCAGGAATACTCCACGGTGGCTGTTGAGGTGATAATAATTCTCTTCCTCCATAGCAAATGTGGAAAAACTTCTGGGAACATCTGGGAAGTATAAAAAATTTTAGGAAGGAAAATCTATATTATGCATTTTATAATCAATTAAACTGACAAAAACAAATACATTGAAACAAATACAATGCTTTATCTTTCAACGCAATCTCTCGTGCTCAAGGTCCTGTTCTCATAGAATCCGTCAACGTCAGAGAAAAAAATTTTAACAAATCATATACAAATCAATGATCCATTTAACCAATCAGCGCCAACGGAATCTGTAATGCTAACGTTGGCGAATTATGTGTGAACAAGCCCTTACTGTTGAGCAAATCCTGCGTGCCGTGCTTCCTCTAGTGGTTAGCAGGACTGGAGGAAGAAGGCGGAGACAGAAAGGTAGTGAATGGGCAACTTAAGAGATGTTGTTCTTGTACGTTTGTGTCCCTGAGGCCTCAATAGAGAAGGCAACCAGTCTGGAGTACCGAAGAGGAGAGAGAAGACAATACAGAAAAAAAAACACAGACACAGAGATAATTTATTTTTACGCAGATGATGACCCCGGAGATGGACAGTGGAATTTTCACAGCTTCTCTTTCAAGATGGGGTTCCTATTTCAGTCAGAAGACAGACTTTACCCCGGATGACAACCAGGCCTTATTGCCTGTTCACATAGAATCCGTCAGCGTCAGCGTAAATTATTCCGTTTACGCTGATTGGTTAAATGGGTCAACGATTGGTATATGATTGGATAAAAAAATTTTCGCTGACGGATTTTACGTGAACAGACCTTTACTCCGGAATAGAACCGGAGCCCACGATGTGGAAGGCGAAGACCCTCTTGAGGGTCTGATGCTGCACCGTGTATGAGGATTCGCACTTGCGAGTAATGAACATGTTGACAGTGTTGGGAAATTTTTGAGGAATTATGAATATATATTTGTACACACATTACTCATCTGCTATTTGTGTGTTAAAAAATAAATATGAAAACCAAATGGCGTACTTTGCTATTCAGTTTGTGAATTAAGAAAATAAACCCGAACGTGTTATCAGTGTATAGGGCTGTGACATTTCAGGAGCTGGCTATGTTTAAGTTAAAGGAACAACAAACAAAGGAACATTGTCCTGCCTTTACTGGTGTATAAAAAATACAATATATATAATGGGCCTTCAATTACGAAGGCATGCGTAAAAATGACGACCAGCCGCTCGACAGTGTGCCCTTGCAGACAACGATCCGCCAAATCTAGCACATACCGAGCATTAGTAGCGATACAGTGCAGAACACTGTACCAGAGGACATAACTTAGTACCACCCCGAGAAAAATTCACTTCCCCAAAGGCAGCCTACAATCTCAAATCCAATCAGCCAGCACCTGAACAATTTCCCATTTGTTCCTATATTCGTTTTTTTCCTTTTCTTATCAACTTAAATATAATGACATTAATTACAATATGACCTAACAAATATAGTCAAAAAATTTTGTAAACAACAAAAGCTCAATATCTCAATAGCCGTATTACATATGAGGTGATAGCAAACGTTGTGTGAATCACCCGAAAAACCACTATAAGTTCAAATCGAGCACACAAAAACCGCACTCCTGGTATATTGGAACAATTTTTACGAAATAAACTCACATAGACTGCAACATTTTAAACGCTTTTTAACGCACCAAAATGATTCCTAACAAATGAGATTGAACAATTGAAGCCCTTTACTCTGAAACTATCTTTTGTGTTACGCGAAAGGTGAAAGGGTAAAGGTGAAATAGGTACATGGATAATAAACATTTATTTTGCTACTAGAATTGCTAAAGGATGAACTACTTGTGCTTGTTAACTCTAGTGGGTTGTTTTTGATCCACGTTTGTTCCTGTAACGGTCATTATCTTCCGGATACGCCTTCCATTCAACTGTAGCAAACTGCTGCTGTATAATATCGTATCTTTTTTTTCCATAGTAGGAAGAACATATCCTCTGTGAAATAGAATAGTGGATGAAAGAGAAAGCTAAGTGAAAGAGACTGACGGGTTTTAAAGCGGATTGTGTCATCAAAAAAGAAGACAACTGCAGCCAAAGTGATCGTAGAGCTCTATCTGAATCTCCAGGCTCCAGTATCAGTCCTGACAGGTAAGAGAAAACTTCTCAAACAAAACATTTACGGCAAAGTAGTGATTCCCAAGCCACTTGTAACAGATGTAAAACGTCCTCTACAGTGGTGCCACAAGCACAAATCCTGGTCGAGTGAAACGTCGAAATATGGCATTTGGGTAGACGAATCATTGTTCACTTTGTTACCAACAATGGGACGTGTGTACGTCTGAAGAACACCTACAAAAGCGTATCATCATGCTTGTCTCATGCCAGCTGTCAAACATCGAGGAAAATTTCTCAGGGTTTCAGTGGCCATCTCATGGTTTTCGTAAGGGATCTATTGTAACCCTGAAAGGGAGATTGACTGGAAAGGTCTATGTCCAACTTTTAGCCGACCAGATTCATCCTATGGAGCAAAAATTGTTTCCTGCAGGAGATTGCGTTGTCCATGATGATAATACTCCAATCCATACAGCTAGACGTGTCAGGTCATGGTTTAAGGAACATAAAGACCAAGTCAAACAGCTTATCAGGCCCGCACAGTCCCTAAACCTCAATATCATCGAACTGATGTGGTCTGCTTTAGAGAATAGAGTCAGGAATCGATATCCACCAACAGCATCTCTACCGGAACATTGACGATTTATCCATAAAGAATGGTATAATATTCACTTAACCACTATTCATGACGTGCATAATTCAATTCCTAAGTGAATTCTGGTGGTATTAAATGCCATAGATGTTCCTATGCCATATTAATAAAGAATTTCATATTGTTCCTAAATGTTTCCATTATTTCGATAACCACCTGTATATATATATATATATATATATATATATAAACTAAACATAGCTTAAATAACCTAGAATAAATAACAGTATAAATGAAAAATATATATACATTTATAATAAATTACTAAAAGCTGAAAACGAAAAATGTCAAATTGTGTTTTGAAATGAAATTCTAAAATGAAAATGAACAACAAAGAACGTTTGTTTGCAATCTAAGACCGGCAATTCTTCAAAAAATCAACGGCAATTCTCCGAAATGTCTTAAAACATAAATTTTTTAGTATAAAATCTAACTTGAAAGATTATTATTTTCATTTATTATACGGGTTTAATATATGACTTGAAACTTTTTTATTGAATTTATTTTTCTATCGTTTTTGCTTCTCACTGTTCAACAAGCCCAACATGGCTATCTTGAGAGTTGTGAGGCTCTTACATTTCTGGATTCACCATTGGTAGACGGCTGGGAGGCTCTTCCCTTTCTAGATTCACGCTTAAAAAATTGTTGGTTTTTTATTAATTAAAAATTGACAGTAATAAAATTTTAAATTTCGGCTTCGAGGTGCACGTACTCATCGTCTGCACTACCTGTGTGCCGAAGTTCATGACAGTAAGTGCGATAGATTCGTCTGGAGACCACACACACACAAACGCTTCCTTTTTTTAATATATATATATATATATATATATACAGAGGCTGATCGCACATTTTTTAGACGATTTTGGTAAGCAGTAATAAAAAATCGTTTGCTGCAAAATTAATAATTGCAATTGTACTATGTTTTTAAAGGTCAAAATTATCTTCTGCGACTTGAAAGTTTTGTTTTTATCCAAAATGGCGTTTTTAACAAACCAGTGATTCGAAGGCTACATTTATGCTCTTTCCGAAGAGAAATATACATACTCCGTTATCCAAAAACGATGTGAGAGTCATGGTTTTGTGATATCTAAAGCGTCGATAGGTAATATCGTCAACAAGAAAGGAAAATAAACGTCAAATTGGAGCCTCAAGTTGGACAAAAATTCCAAACAAGTATCCAAGGAAAAAACGGACATCTTCGACTATTGCAAAGGTACGTTGTTTAATGTTAAAAGAAAATCCCCCTAGTCAAAGGACAGTTGCAAAATCATTAAAATGTTCGGTGTCCACTGTAAACAAAATGATAAACGTTGATTTAAATCTTAAGAAAGCGAAAAAACGCAATGTGCATCGTCTTCTTCCAAATCATATCGCTGAACGCAGGACACGCTGCAGAATTCTATATGAGAAACACTTATCCAAAGAAAAATGGAAAACAATTGTCACAATAGATGAATCATGGGTGTATTTAAATGATTGCAGCAAAAAAAGAGCTATTTATTATCATAAAAGGGGAGAAAAAAATTTAAGTACATGATTCAAAGAATCGAAAGAAAGTTTTCTTTAGGGATTCATGATTGTTGCTGGTTTTTCTTATAATGGCAAGTTAAAAATAAAGAGAGTGGAAAAAAATGTCAAGATTAACTCCAAATACTATCAGGAACATATTTTATCGCCAATTTTTCTGAATGAAATACCATCACTTTACCCACAGTGCCATCAATCTGTGAGACTCCATCAGGACAAAGCTAGCAGTCACACATCAAAATCCACTGTAAATTTCCTAAAAGAAATGGAACAAAAAACTGGTATCAAGGTCATACCCTTCACTGATATCCCTACTAAATCTCCGATGTATCACCTATGGAGTTTTGTGCTTTCGGACTTTTAAAATCTGCATTATCCAAACGTCGTCCCAAAACCCTTACAGGACTCTGGAAAGCTGTTCATGAGGAATGGGATAGAATACCTCTTCTGACACTTCAAAAGGCATTATTATCCTGGAAATTGCGGTGTCGAAAGATAGTTCAGAATAAGGGATGTCAAATAGAACATTTAAAACACAAGAATTTTATGTAATTTAGTTTTGTGAATACAATATACATGGTCTAAAAAAATGTGTGAACAGCCTCTGTATATATATATATATATATAAACTAGTAAAATAAGGTCGGTTTAGAAACCATATTGAAAAAAAAATTAGAATTTCTCAAAACGTTAAGTTAACCATCATTGTTTGTTAATTCGGAAGCACAAATTAGCGTGACTATTTCAGTTCAGTAAAGTTATCTAGACCAAAAGGACAATCAGGCACTTTTTGCTGCATTGTAATTCTACATATATGATGACGGACACGTGTAAGTCACAGAGAAAAATGTCAATGATGTCATATAGTAAAGTTCCACTAGTAAGAATTGCAGTGTCCTTATGTGCTCGCTTTTGTTGATAGGTTGTAAATAGGGTTTCGTGATGCATAAATTGTTCCAGTTTAAGTAGGCAAGATCATTGCCACAATATAAATCTAAATCATTTCGTGATCTGTACACAATGCTTCTTTTATTGCAATGATGTAGTTAGAGTTTGAAGTCACATTCACACAAAAAAAGCAAGAGTGAAGAGAGAGCTCCTATTATGCAGGTATGACACTACCTTCAAGATGAAAGCAACACAAATTGGGAAGTCAAAGAGAGGGAGTTTATGCATACAAATGTTAGCGACGCATTAAACGATGCTCTTCTAGCAAAGACCGGAGTATAATTACGGCTATGACTTCCTTCATTTTGCTGCTAATAATTCATGTATTAATTTGCTCAGCCGGAAATGTGATAAATGATCGGGATAGACTTCCAGAGCTTCAGAATCATAAAAAAAAGGCACTGGAGGTTAAAAAAAATATGCCCTAAATCATTAAATAAAACCTCTCCTTTATATGAAAATCCCTCTTATAAGAATGACAAAATGGACATTGAATACTTGGGAGCTGACCTTTCCCAAATGAACGTCTCAACAATTCAAAACAAGAATTATAAATCTGAAGTTGGTTTGGGCTCGAAGCAAAGAATGAAAACATAAAAGGGTATACAAAGATTCAGTCATTATTTAGAGACTCAGTGACGATTGCTGAGGATTATAGAGTTAAAAAAAATGAAAGTATGGACAATTATGTCTTCTGCTGATGCTATATAATTTTGCCACTTGTTCCGATAGGCTGTTTTTTTAAAATAAGTTCAGAATTACGCAAGCTGAAAAGAAAAGTCATGGGGTCATGGTCTTTAACGTCAAGAGACTGTAGCAAATTTTTCTTTGATAACCGAACTAGAACTGAAGACAGAATTAAAACAAGCTTACTATAAGATTTATTAACTATGGTTTTTCTAAAAACCATGAAACATTGTGCGAAGACTAGTTTTCTAATAACTTTTGAAATAGTCAGTTCATTGCAATTCTTAAAAGAGTTGATCCAATGATTTTAAAATTATAAAATAAAGAAGCCAGTTTTGTTATTTGAACTCGAGAACTCGTCGCTTTCGCTCGTTTTCTTTTTAAACGGCCAGGATAACTTTAATCCTCCTAAACAATGATCACATTATTTCATTTCACAAATGCAGTTTAATTTATACAAGATTATGGGCGATAAAAAACGAGCAATATATTACATTTAAAAATAAATTTTACCAAAATAAAAAAACACTTAATCCTATTTTCAAAAGCTTACAAAAATTCAAAATTCTCGTAAAATTAATATTTTCCAATCCATTTTTTATCTTTATTCCCCGTATTAACATAGGATTTTTTTAAATAAAAATTATTACTTTTCCTCCTATTAAATATTTTCGAGTAATACCGCACTAAATGAAGACAATATTCTATTTTTACCTCTTCGAAGTTAAAGTGACTACTAAAGATGTTACTAAAATGTTCCATTCGCATAAAATGTTTTAGTTGAGGGATATCTATATTTCTTTCTTTTTGGGGGATTTTTTGCTATTGGTTTTATTTTTATTACGAAACGATTAAATGAAAAATTAATGAAAATTTATAAAGCATTTGAAATTTTATTACTCTTGAATAAGTAATCAGAAAAATATATTCTGAATTTTTAAAAAAACCTAATATTAGAGTGCCATTATTTGTCTTTCAGATGTAATTTTCATTCTACGTGTTCTGTGTATTTTTGTTTGATACGAATTTCTTATGACAATATTCTTATATATATATATATATATATATATATATATATATATATATATATATATATATATATATATATGTGCAGACACGTCTTCGCATTTTAATGCTGGCTTGCATACATATACACCTACTTATGTTTAGAAGAATTAGTTTTAAATATCTAATTTACATCATCTATTTTCCTCAGTACTGTAAAAAGGATTTGGTAACTTTCAGATACTTTGGACAGAAATTTAATTTTTACATCATCGGTTTGAAAGAGGGCCGGATGGCTTATTTATCATGTTAACAAAATCTTTTATTGGTTCAAACTATCATGGAATATTAATATAAGACGACTTTTTTCTTTCCTTGGAGTAAGTTGTTCTCCCTTTATTATCACCGAGTTACATTATCAATTAATGCCGACCTTTACAAACAGAAACAAAAACGAAACACTGTGTTAGTTCTGGTACGAATGTTAGTAAGAATTAAGCTGTTGACTTTAATCTAACAGCATTTTAACTGTTGACCTTATTTCATCGAATCTCATCATTGAGCTACAACACAAAGATTGGGTCTGTAAAAGTGTAATCTTATTCTTTCTCTCTCTTGCCAGTCATGTCATATGTTCAAGGACAATTGAAAGACACAATAGCAAATAAAATGAATAAATCTGTAACTAAGAAAATAGAGAAAATACAAATTAAAGAGAGCCGGAGTAGCAGAGCTGACCATTGAATTCCAATATATTGTTATCAATAAGTATGCATTTTTCTTCTTCTCATTAACAGGACATTCAAATTATGTATCATTGGTTTTTGAAAGCATTGTGACAATTTGTCATGTGTATGTACTTTTGCAATGCTGCAGTTGGTCAAAAGGTTACAAAAACCATGACAATGGGTACACTCTTTTAAACAGCCGAAATCAGAGAATAACCGTTACGTATAGTTGGCTGCCTCCTGCACATAAAACACTTGAGTTTCGTACTCAAGACCACGAAATCCATTAAAAGTTTTTTTTTTCTCCTGTCTCGTGTTTTAGAGAAAATAGATGATTTACTCTTTACTTAAAGCCACTGAGCCACTTGGTACAAATTATTTTCAAACAAATAAACTGATAATAGAAATACAATTGGTTCTTACGTCAGTAAACCCATTGTATGCGTAAATAACACATTTCATATGAAATAGTACCAGCTCGTAGAGTACTGATTGAACCAGTTTGTAAATCTACGAGTCACTGTACGTTACGGTGCTGCCCATTGGTAATTTATTGCAGTTAATCTTAGTAGTTGGCAAGAGTATATATCTTTAAACATTCATTATCTTTAAGTAAGCTGATGAAATGCAGGCCGAGTTACCTTGCCTTGGCACATTGCAAAAAAAGTATCTCCGATGTTACAACGTGAATCGTAGCTAGTGTGGTGGTATTTAAGTGATGAAAACAAACTGATGTAAAACATTTAGCAATGAAACATGTAGACTTATCAGAATGTGACGAATATGATATATTTTATGCAATTATTGTTGATAGCGACGTAACTGGTAAACTTTAAGCACTTACAATATATTTTACAATAAAATGTGGCATAATGGTGGCATACAATAGTATGAAACCTTGTTAACACGTCTTTTATTTTACCATTTATTGCCCCAAAAGCATACGAATCACGTTGTCTTCATTCCAAAAGAAGAATAACAATGGGCTAGACTTATATCACTTATCATAGCATTCTCATGTACTGTTTCTTGTCAGTTAGTATGTACTTTCCTCTTTTATTTTTAACTTACATGTCAAACTGATAGTTTAGGAATTTTTTCCTGTATCTAACATTCTAACATTTTTACTCCCTAATTACAAGTAATTATGAAAATGAATACTTAAGTATGCACCATTTCGAATAGACGAAATCAAAGGTAAATAATATATACTAATGAGGTAGGTTTTAGAAGGAAAGTAAACTCCTTCGGTATTTGCTCCTTGTGTTACAAATAAACGGTTGGTGTATGCTTCAATCATGGTTGGCGTCGGGCCGATCATAAGTTGTGAATCCACTAGGAATAAGTAGCCTGGCAATATGATCCATCACAAATAGGATGAAATTTTCCCATGTATTGCTGATAACGACATAACAGTAACCATTTCTAGCATTTGTATCATTTAACAGCAGAAAGTGTTATTCATCGTAAGGTTAGCATTCTGTATCCTTCAGTCTATCGTTTCATCTTTCACCTTACCACATTCGCATATGATTCACTTTGTTTGTGTTTTATGCTACGTGAAGCGCCGGGCCTAATGTATCAGTAACATGAATCATTTGAAGAATGTTTCGGTGATAGACTGAAAGTAGATCCTCATCTTGCCGATACAGGAGAATATTTCCGTTTGTCCGATCAGGATAGAAACTGTGAGATTGATATTCAAGGGAGATTAAATGATCAAAGTATGGTCAAACTTAAAAAGTCAATCAATTTTATTATTCTCTGGCTATCTAAAACATCCTGTGCCTCTGTTGCATTGCTATATACCAATCTACTTTCTCTTTGCAAAGATGTACTCTAGCATTTCTCCACCAAATCGGAATCTCCCTGAAAAACTTTGTGGTCAAAGATTTCTATTGTGAAGAATTCTTGTATTTCAAAAAATAATACCACAAACTTTAAATACTGCAGAAAACACATTTATTTTACAAATTGATTTTACATACCAACTAGAGCCCAAGGCTCACCTATTTCAAACATATTCATGGAATACTAAAAAAACAAAGTTTTTCTTTTAATAAAAAAACAAGAGTTTCCTTGTTGCCACAGAAAGAAATATTTTTAAAGAAGAAATATTTTTTCATCTCGTTCACTTCACGGTGACAACATTAAACAATGATAAATAAATTCGCGTGAACAAAATAATAAATTTTAATAATTGTTTTGCTTTTAACATAATAAATTGAAACTTATGAAGTGGATTTCACATAATCCCAACTTGAGATGTGGAAGTTCCACAACTCAACAACTATATTAGAGATCCAGCCTTTCGGGAATTTTGACAGTCCGCCCTAGCCTTGTCTTGTTTTGAACAACTGCACAGTCGATGGAGTTGTCGTCAGAACACTTAGGAATAGCATCCTTCATATCGGTGATTTTTGTAGATAATGTATTTTTGTCCAATGGAAAAGGCGAATCGTTAGAAGAAATCTCCAATGGGAAGACGCGCTGAATCGGACGCAGAATTTCTCCACGAGAAGTTCTAAGTTTGATGAGTGGACACACACCATCTTTCCCTGGCAGAATTTCTGTCACTTTTCCCAGTGGCCAGTCGATTCGGTTAGCGTTGTCACTTTTTATGAGAACAATATCCCCGGGAGCTATCTTTGAAGTTCTAGACTTTTCCGACCTCCTTATCAAAGATCCAAGATATTCGGACCTGAACCTATTCCCAATGTCCTTCTGCAAAGCTATCCTGTATTTGATGCGATGGTTGAGACTTTTATGATCAGAAGCATAACAGTCTGGAACACCAGAGAGCTTGATATCCTGAAGAAACATGGCAGGGGTAAGTGGAACAAATTCGTCAAGTGGAGTCACATTCGTCGATTAAGTCAAAGGGCGTGAGTTGATAACGGATTCACAATCACAAAGAACAGTCGCCAATTCTTCGAATGTCAAACTTGCTCTTCCAAGTATTCTTCTCGAAAGACATTTAAGAATACCAATTAGCCTCTCCCACTATCCACCCCACCAAGGTGAAGAAGGGGGATTTAACTTCCACCTAATTGGATGAAGAGCATTGTCGTTGCAGATGCGGTCCCAGTCTCAACTTCTAAGCAAATTGGAAACTCCGACGAAATTAGTACCATTATCACAGTACATAGTTTCACATCGGCCTCTCCGAGCTATAAATCGCCGTAGAGCTAGCAAAAAGCTTTCGGCAGATAGTGATGAAAGTAGCTCTAAGTGGACAGCTCTATATACGGCGCAGGTAAAAATGCATACCCAAGCCTTCTTTCTATCCTTCAAAAATAAAGGCCCTGCCAGGTCAGTTCCACAGATCTCGAACACATTTGCCTGTCGTATCCGATCTTCAGGCAAAGGAGCAGATACAGCATCACAACATTTAGAAGAAAATCTTTTGCAAGAGACACACTTTGAGATAACAGAACGCACTGTTTTTCTTCCACTCAAAATCCAAAAATGTTCTCTCAAAATATTAAGCAAAATTTCATTTCCAGCATGACTATTTTTGATATGATGAGAAAATATTAATCTTTTGACAACTTAATGATTGGACGGGAGAACAGCTGGTTCCCTAAAATCTTCGTCTTGATTTTCGTCGTGAGCCGTATTATTCCATCGGTATCCTTACGAGTACTCAAAGCTTTTAGTTTTTCATTATGCTCGTTCACAAAAGATTCAAACTGGACCAATTTTATCACTTGCTTCTCTGCTGCCTGTATTCTTCAGCATCCAGATCTCCCTTTTTTCTTAGCTGAACATCGCATCTACAGTTCTTTACAAATCTCAAAATACATCCCACTAACTTCACAATGCTTTCATATTTTGAAAAGCGCTGATAAAACCAGCCTGCAGATGAATATTGATTTACAGATACCAAAGCTAATATTGAGCTTTTCTTTTTCTCTTTTAGTATCTCATCTTCATCAAGCTCATATTCATTGCATGGTCCTTCGTCTTCAAATAAAGTAAGCCATTTTGGTCCCTCCCACCATCCGGTTTTCATTAAAATACTTCATTTGCATCCTCGGGAGGGCAAATCTGCTGGATTTTCAAATCCAGAAATATGACGCCAAGAAAAAACTTGGCTGATATTCCGTATTTCTTGAAGTCTGTTATTTACGAAAATTGACCAATTTTCATCCTTAATGATCCAAGTAAGAACGGTAGTGGAATCACTCCAATAAAAACATCTAATATCCGTCCATCCAAGAACATCTAACACAGATTTTGATAATTTTGCTCCCACCAATGCAGCAAGAAGCTCTAATCTTGGAACTGTCACAACTTTTAGAGGAGATATTCGGGATCTCGAGGCTAAAAAATGCACCATTCCACATTCTCCCTCTTGTACAAGATACATAACGGCGGCATATGCATCTCTACTTGCGTCACAAAAGGTATGAATGGAGAAGTTCTTCATATTTTCTGAAGTAATGTTGATCCAGCGAGGAATGGTAACGTCCTCCAATACTTGTAGTTCCCTAAACCATTGTAAAAATTCTTGTCGAAGGGATCCAGTGATTTCTTCGTCCCATCCCAATGATAATTTCCAGGTTTTTTGTAGCATAATCTTGGGACGAAGCATGACAGGTGAGACAAATCCAAATGGGTCAAACACTTTGTGAGTAACAGATAATATTGTACGTTTAGTGATGTTGTCGGCATTTACTTCTTTCAACCAGCTGATATTTAGCGAAAAACAGTCTTCAGTTTTATTCCATTGAAGGCCTAACATATCCGCTTTATTGGATCGTCCATCTTCTGTTAGTGAAGATTTCCAATCCCGCAGAATGAAACCACATTTTTTAATAGCTCATTAGAAACACTTATCGCTGTAAATCTAATTCATTGTGGACTCTTGTTACAAGATTGCCCTCATAAAAGCTCTTCAAAAGACAACCAGTTACAAAAGGATCAACGTCAGCATTTTGTTCAAGATCATACTTCAATGCAGCTCCTAATAGAAATGGACTGCTACGAACGCCAAAAACTACTCTGGTATGACGAAAAAACCTGTAGACTTTGCAAGCCTTATTTGTCCACCATAGAAATCTCAAAAAGTCTATGTCTTCTCTACAGAGTCCAATTTTCAAAAAGGCTTTCTTTATGTCTGCGATTACACTACTCTTCTTTTCTCGAAACAGCAACAAAATATGAGGAATGAGCTCAATGAAGTTTGGACCATTATGTAAGGAGTCATTTAGTGACGGATGTCCCTTTAATCGGGCAGATGCATCAAAAACCGGGTGAATTGGAGTTGCCTTACTAACTTTGATAACAGGTCTGTGAAGTAGATAATTAGCAGACAAATCTTTATCCTCAACTGGTACTTCTTCGATAATCCCTTCATGCAGCCTTTCAAAAAATATGCCTTCATAACTATCGTAAAAAGTTTTCTGAAATAGCTTCTTGGTTGTGGTGTCTAACCTTCTTTTAGCTTGTTCAAAATTGTCCGGTAAAGACACACAGTTATCCAACCAAGGCAAGTGAACTTCATAGCGACTATCTTCGATGTATCTAACAGTTTGAAGAAAATTTTCAGTAGTCAAATCTTCTTGCTCTTTCTTAGAGAGCTTTTCAATAGGATCCTTGATTCCAATAGAATCCAGTTTCCAGAAATCCGAAATGTCAAACTCTTTAACGAAAGTGATGTCACTAACATGGCATTGCTTGTAGTAACTTCACTATCAGGAACTTTCCGTATCAAAGTCCACCCAAGCAAAGTTTCAATGGCCACTAATCCGCTTGATACGACCCTACGCTGACCAGTTAAAATCTTTCCAAAAAGATCAGCTCCTATAAGCACTTGTACTGTTTGTGGCATTTCTCCAACATCACTTAATGTTATATCCCTTTCTTAAAGCTCTTTTAACCAAGGCCCTGAATTCACGGGTGATACATCATTACAAATAACTACCTGATCCAATGCTTCAAAGTTGCGCGCAAAATTGTTCTTAATATTTTTCAACCTAATTCTGTAACATGTATGTACAAATTCTTTAGATTTAATCCCGCCAAACAGTGAATGTACTAGAGTTTCTTTCTTTACAGGTGCGTATCCCATTTCTTCAGCAAGACTCCTAACAATATAAGACTTTTGCGAGCCGGTGTCCAGAACAATTCGCACGATATTTTCCTTCTTATCTGATATGAGCTTGCACTTTAGCGTCTGTAAAAACACTTTAGGACCCACACTCAGGTTGGACATGTTTACCTTATTGAAAACTTCAGCTTCTTATGTCTTTTTGAAATCACTTTTCTTTGACTCGTTTGTTTCGCCCATGAAGGGAATATATTTCTTCCCGCAAATTACGCATTTCAATAATGAACGACATTTTTGGACGGAGTGACCGGGAGCTAGACAGGCAAAACAACAATTTTCTCCCTTAAAATCTTTTGTTTTTCAGCTAAACTCATTCTTTGTGCTGAAAAACAGTCTGCACTGGAATGTGTTTTCTCGCAAAACACACACGACTTTTTGGTTTCTTGAGTATGCGGATTGGAAAAAAGACTGGAGGTTGTGGGTGTTTTATTCTGCTTTACTCTTGGTTCAAATTTCTTATTTCTAAACCCAATATTGTCTTTCTTTTTGTTTAAGCCGAAACCTTGCATCGCCAAATAAATCCTTTCATCGGATTCTACTTCGGATTTTAAGAATTTTAGTAAGCTACTAAGCCTTTCTTGCGGTTCACCACTATGGTTGAAATCAGGACTTCTTTGTCTTTGCCATGCTCTTAGTACATCTTACGGTAAGCATGACTCAACCAAAGGGTGAAGTAGAGCAGCGCTTTTATCCGTTATTACGCCAAGTGTCTCTAATGCCCTGATATGAGTCTCCAAATGGTCATACAGTGCACATAAATTAGCTGTAGAAGTTTGCGAAGCATTTTGCAAAACCAATTTTAAAAGCTCGTGGACATAGAATTCTATAAGTAAATCAGTTCGACCAAAGCGCGATTTTAAAGATTCGACAGCTTTGCCGCAGTTGGCGCCGGTTGGTGGAAAACTTTCCATTACCTCCTGAGCGCGCGAGCCGCTAACGGTTGCCTGCACTAAATACTGAAATTTATTTTCTGGTGCTATATCAACATCATTATGAACATGTTCGAACTGGCTCCAAAATGGCAACCAGTCCTTTAAATCTCCTGAAAAATGACGAAATTCTAACTTAGGTAAGTGAAATTTCTTTTTTACACTACCTGACTCTGAAGATTGATCGTCTTGAGTATCTAAAGCTGTCCGGGAGTATAATCTCGCCAATTCCACCTCATGTTGTCTTTGTCGTTCTCTTTCTTCGTCTTGGCGCTTTTTCTCTTCGTCATGGAATTATTTAATTTTAGCCTCTTCTTCTTTTTTCTGCCTTTCAGAAACAGTTGTGGCTAATACGGCTGAAACAAAGGCCGGATCTTCTTTATATTCTTTATTATTTAAAATTACATCTTTCAGTGTAGATATGCTAACTTTCAACGGTAAGTCCTCGTTAATCTCTTGACACAAATAAATTAAGTCTTCTTTCTTGAAGACTTTAACAGATTTAAATATATTGACGCTTACCGATCCTGTCGCGGACGCCAGATGTGAAGAATTCTTGTATTTAAAAAAATAATACCACAAACTTTCAATACTGCAGAAACAACATTAGTACAGCTTTTGCAGACGCACCGCGTTCCAAGCTTGGCGATTTTGTGTTTTGGCGTGGACGTAACTTCCTGCCAAACTTGGAAATTTTGTGTATGGTGTGGTAACCATGCGAATTTGTCTGGCAACCCAGTCTGAATGCATGTTTAATCGTGTTCTGTTGTTGCTAGGATTAGATTGAAAGTTTTTTGATTGCGAGTTGTTTATGAGATTTCTGATGGCGGCCATGTTGGTGAAGGATGTAGTTTGTAAATATCAGGGGAGGATATTGGGTAATGTTAGGATTGGGATTTCTGTCATGTTTTTGGTAGATAATACAGCCAGCGGAAGATATATTAGTGACGGCTACAAACCACCGGCAGGGCATTTCTGTAATGTTTTTGGAAGTTTAATACAGCCGGCGGAAGATATATTAGTGACGACTACAAACCACCGGCGGGGGATTTCTGTAATGCTTTTGGAAGTTTAATACAGCCAGCGGAAGATATATTAGTGACGGCTACAAACCACCGGCTGGGAATTTCTGTTATGTTTTTGGAAGTTTAATACACCTACGGTAAGTTTGTTTTTAACTTATTTGTTATTTCCTGGTCGTTATTGATGTTTTTGTTTACATTTTGCAATGTAGGCCTAACAGGTGTGCGGAATAGGGAAAAGTTGGCGTCAAAAACTTTTCACGCCAACTTTTCGTTAAGTTGGCGCCAAAAACTTTTGGCTCCAACTTGTCGCCAAGACTGGTGCGTCTGAAAAAGCTGTTTCAACACATTTATTTTACAAATTGATTTAACATACCAACTAGAGCCCAAAGCTCACCTAGTTCAAAGATATTCATATAATACTGAAAAAAATGTTTTTCTTTTAATAAAAAAACGAGAGTTTTCTTGTTGCCACAGTGTAAAAAAGAAATATTTTTCATCTCGTTCAGTTCATGGTGACAAAATTAAACAATGATAAATAAATTCGCGTGAACAAAATAATAAATTTTAATAATCATTTTGCTTTTAACATAATAAATTGAAACTTATGAAGTGGATTTCACATCTATATTGTCAGAGTAAGTTTTTTTTTTCAATAATTGTGTTAAGGGGACTCACGACTCTTAAGTCGAGGAAATAAGTCATATTTTCATATTTTTCGACTCTTTGTAACTATTTCAATTTACTCCCAATTTTTCAAAATTTTATGTATATGATAAATTTATATATTTATTTTAACAAAGGAATTTTAAAGAACGAATATGAAAGTTATACTAACATATATTAATGTGTGGTAGAGTTAATTGGGTGGTCGTGATTTAGTATAGTAGTAGGCAATGATACAATTACTCTGAATTCTAAACAATATATTGATTTATTAACATAACACATATATGAATACACCTTCAATTATATTATTGATAATTATCAACCTAAAGAAACACTCATTATATCAAGGGATTATTTAATTATACTATTTCACTTATTTAAATTGATTTCATTCTCAGTACGCAATATATATTATTTCTTAACTTTAGCCTATATTATACGATTCGGGGATTTATTGACTTTTGGCAATAGGTAATGAAAGGTTACCTCCATTTTTGCAGACTGCAGAGGGAAACATTCGCCGGCGTATTCACTTGCATCGATTGTGGTATCTTTCATCGGGATTCACTTTTCGCCGGAGAATGCAGTCATCAAAATCGCTCTATGGCGCGCGGGAAGAGGCGGGCTTTAACGGCAGGATCGGTTCTCCATCATTGGCTTGTAGGGGTCAGGCAATCTATCTTGTTTCCGCAGCTCAACTATTCTCCTCTCATCGCTAGCTTGCAGGGGTCAGGCAATCTCTCTCGGCTCCACTATTCATCTATTCTCCTCTCATCGTTGGCTTGCAGGCTTATAGCGATGCGCTAAGTTTGGGCGCAATCTCCCATATACTCTTTTTAAACTTCTCGCTTACGAGGCTACTACTCTATATCCGTGTGCTGAGTCTGAGTGCCAGAATCAATCATATCTTTTTTAACACATTAATGCCGGGTTTGTTTTCTTTAACCATTTTTGTTACTACTCTCATATTCGTATGTTTTAAGTCTATTAATGTGTATCATACTAAAATTATATTTTTAGTTGCACTTTAACTATGTTTTTTTACTGGTACGTTTTCGTACCAATCGGTGTATGTGTGTAGTACACATCGAGAATAAAAGCTAATATTAAATTTATGTATTAATGAAAATAATAACAAAATCGGGAATACCACAATTAAATGAAAAGCACGTTAGATGATTTTCTGACAGAATAAAAAAATAAAATGTCTATTGAGTGCAAGCATGATAGTTTTTATGGCACTGAGGATGTAGTGGCACATTACACTTTTCGCACTTGTAGCTGCTTCTACCGGACAGTTCTTGCAACGGACATGTTCTTGATCTGATTTGATTAACCAGTGACTATTCTTCCCAAATCTTATTTGTGAGGCCGCTTTATGCATAAATGAAATGGGCTTACCTGGCCCTCTACGCAATGTTCCATAAGGGCCTAACAGTTCCTGTGCGCACTGTCGTACAAACTCAAGAAGTGGGATTTCATCAATATAATTTTTCATTTTATACAATTTCCATCCATTTATAACACTGGCGCTAAGTACAGACGAAACCAATGGCCACCACCACTTTTTAGAATGAATTCTTAAGCGATAATTTGCCACAGGTTCATCAAAAAGGTCGATACCACCCATATGCTTATTATAAATTTTTAGCTGTTTTGGCATGAAACAGTAATTTTCTTTTTCTCTGCGGCACTCCATCGAGTAGCAGATGCAATAGGTTTTGTAAAAACTTTCTTACTTGCAACAGTGACAATTTTATTGTTATTCCATTTGACGATACTGATATCTTCATGACATATATATTCATATGTTCCCCTTGCCGACTTTTTCAAGATTTCTTTGGATGATAAAGGAGCATTTTTTAGCCTGTTTTCTCTCAATGTCCTGGTTCCTGCTATGCCTTTTTTCGATAGCTCTTTCACCAAGGGAATGCTAGTAAATAACTTGTCCATGACAACATGTATCCCAGGTGGGATCTCGCATTTGTCTAGTAACCCAAGAACAACATCGGCACCTTGGCCTAAATCGGATTTTGGTAATTTTGTAGATGCTCCACAATAAGGTTCAGCATGCAATAAAAGACCATTAGAAGAACACAGAGTCCAAAGTTTGAAGACAAAACGTATTGGCTTACCTCTTATGCTTAATCCTTGAGCATTGTGCCTGCTCAGGCTCTGAAATTACTTGATCAGTGTCTCTTTCGGAAAGTTTTCTAATCTCACATGTTGTCTCAAGAACACAACAAGGTAAATGGTCTACATATGTACTAACTTCGTCATAACTCTGATCTGAATCTTGATCTGTATCCGCTTTAGGATCTTCAAGAGTAGGTACAATTGTAATATTTTTTATACCTGATTCTTGCTCGTCATTATTCCTCGTTCAAATTTGACTATACATTAGCCGGTTGGTACGGTTTCGTACCAACGATATATAAGTTTCTATATTTTATAATACAAAGCAAAACATGACTTTCAAAAGGAATGAATTTATAAAATACACTTTCATAACAGTGATTAATAGTCAATATATAATTTTGAGATAAATACAAAACTCTAAACTTACTGTTCTCAATGTGATGTCAGAGACATCTTGTTTCACAGCGCTTTCACCTGAGCATAACGTCAAATAACAACAAGAACTTTATAGCAAATGGCGGAAAATCTATTTTTCCCGTTATCAGTGAACTATTCTTGAAGCACATGAAGAATATTGAACAACTAGAGACATCCATTGCAGAGAAAAAAAATCTTCTTAAGCTGGTATATTTTCGGACCAATCGGCATTAATGGGTTAATATTCTAACTCTCTCTTTTTTTATCCTCTCAACGCCCCGCCTTTTTCATTTTCATTCGTCACTCATGTTCAACCTTTTCTCTCACTTCCACTTCGATTCGCTAATTTTTACCACCCAATTATTTCTTTAAACCATTCAGAGTGAGGGGCGTTTCATATTAAAACAATTCCGCCATCGACTCACCCCTGCCTTTCTAGGGATCATGTTTTCCCAGTACATCTCCTATGTATGGGGTCATCTTCTCTTTGCCAACAATTCCCTTTTCATCCCAATGTCCCCTCCATGTAGCCCCCTCGCTGTTTCGTCTCTTAACTGTTGCTTTTCAATTCCTTCTGCTTCATTCGGTCCTTTGTATAGGTCGGCGCCATTTCAATTTTTTCATTTTACCCAGGTTTGTTCGATTTAATTGGCTTGTCTGCACTTTTCGAACTTCTCACATACCGTATCCCCACGACATTCTTCTTGTACCGTCTGGCGTCATTTCCCTGTTTCATTTTCTGTCCCGTTTCTTCGCCTTAATTGGTTTGTCTGCACCTTTTCTATTTTTTTATATGGCTTAATCCATTACAATACCTTGTTTTTTAAGCATTTTTATTGTATACTGGCTTGTGAGCAGAACTATGAAATTAATTTTACACTTAAATGTATATTTCCTGTTTTATATTTAAAATAAATAATTCAAAATACAATTGAACATTAAACATTCAACATTAAAATAATTTTTCAATTTTTTAAAAACTGCTCAAATTATACTTAAAATTTCCTTCAATTTTTGCATTAATTTACCCCTGAAAAAATAACAAAATGTGCAGTGATTGCAATAATTCTAGTTCAGACGCAATAAAATATATTGATTATGCAGTGATTAAAAATTTCATGGAATTATGTCTCATAGTTTTTTAGATATCAGTTGCGGAATGATGCAAAATGGCATTTTTAGCAAAATGAGTTTAAAATTTTTCTTACCATAAACTTGATCAATAATTAAATATTTAGAATATCAATATCTCCGGAGCTAAGCGGAATATTTTCATGGGGTTTGATTTATTTTGTTCAGAAATTATTAGGTTTTAACATATATTTTTTTCAAAAAATCGAATGTTTTAACACTAGAACCGCGGAGCGGGTCAATTTGACCCAAAACGATGTTTAATTTATAACCACGCGAAAAGTATCCATTGAGAAAAAAATTTCTTTTATGACTTTTAATAATTTAAGGTGTACAACAATTTATCAAATTTAAAAATTCGTAACATAAATAGTTTTCAGATTATTAATACTTATACCTAGAACCGCGGAGCGGGTCAATTTGACCCGTAAGAAGTCTTAATGCACAAATGACGAAAAACAGATGCATTTTCTCGGAAGTAACTGTAAAGTACTTTTACCCCACCCTCGAATTCATGAAATGGACTGTACTAGAATGGGGTATAGTGTAGGTTTTCAGTCAATGTCCTTATATTAGGTTTGAAGGGCGAACTACGTTCGAATGCAGTGAAAAATTACAGCGAATAATTTGAATACTTTTTGAAGTTGCTTTTATTCTGTAATCAGTATATGTATAAAAAAGATGACACGATGACGTAATCTTACCTTTCAGGAAGATTTAGAATATTTAAAACAATTATCTGAAAATGATTCAGAAGGTGCAGATAAGGAAAGTGTTTCGATTTTCAGTAGTGAGTATGAATACCTGCCTGCTAATGAAGAAAATTTGGATTCGGATGAAGAAAATTAAAGTGAAGATGACTCTGGCAATGCTCTAACAATCGCTGGTCCTTCTCACCGCAACGATGATGAAAATTTTTCTGATAAAAAAGAAAACTCAAACATTCCAAGAAAAGATGCACACACGCAAAGAAATTTGAAAAGGAAATCGACAATAACATTCAAAGTTGGAAATAATGAAGTTGGCAAAGATAAGACAGTTTGGAATGTCGCTCAATTAGGAACAAACGATAGAGGAAGAAAATCAAAGTGTAATATTTTGAAAGAATTTGGGGGCCCAACACCACATGCTAAACGCAATGTTATCGATAACAATACTTCAAGTGATTGGAGACTTTTTATAGATGAAGGATATTGAAACACATAAAGAAATGTACTGAAGATGAAGCTCATCGGTAGATTCATGCAAGAGAATGGAATATAACATTAGAAGGAACAGATGCTTTTATATCAATTTTATATGCACGTGGTATATATTGTGTAAAATCACTTGAACTGGATAGCTTGTGATCAAAGGACTGGGGATCACCATCTTTCCAAAATACAATATCAAGAGACCAGTTTCGTGAAATAATGAGATTTTTACTCTTCGACATAAAATAAACAAGATCAAAGCATCTAGGGACAGACAAATTTGCCCTTATTTCAGATATCTGAAATCGTTTCATCGAAAATTGCAAGACAAACTATACACCAGGTCCTAATATAACTGTAGATGAACAGTTATTTCCTACAAAAGCTAGGTGTAGGTTTACCCAACACATGCCAAACAAACCAGATCAGTTTGTAATCAAGTTCTGGTCGGCTGCAGATGTTGACTCAAAATATCGGATAAATGGATTCCCGTATCTTGGAAAAGATAACCAAAGTCCGTCCAACGTTTCACCTTCTGAACATGTAGTACTGCGTCTATCAAGTCCATATGAGAACAAAGGTAGAAATGTCACTACGGACAACTTTTTCACAACACTGAAGCTTGCAAAGGCATTGAAATCCAAAAACATCAGCCTTGTAGGAACTGTAAAATGCTCAAGAAGAGAAACACCAGTCTCTGTAAAAATATCAAAATCCACATTGTATTCGACTACGGTACTAACCCATAAAGACATGAATTTAACTGTTTATCAAAGTCAAAAAGATAAAAATGTTCTGTTGCTAAGTAGTCTCCATCCAACTGTAGAAATTGCAGGTAAACCAAAAGAACTACCGGAAAGAACTAAATACAGTGTGGACGTGATTGACCAAACGGCAAGGAAATATACAATCAAGTCTGCTTCACGTAGGTGGCTGGTGCAGGTTTTTTATAATATTTTGGACCTTTCTGCAATCAATGCCAGGGTTTTACATAAAGCTGTAACTGAAATATCTATTAGTTGACGGTAATTCATTCAAGACTTGGTAGAAGAATTGCGAGAAAAGTTTGTCCTCTCCCGACAAAAGAAGGAGGCAGAAAGAGAGTGTAAAGCAACCAATGAAAACGACGGACAACCACAAATTAAGCGTAAACGAGTCTGATGCCACAGTTCGAAATGTAAAAATAAAACTATAGATATCTGTTCAAAATGTAAAGCACCCATTTGTGGAAAATATACAAACCTTATTATTCAGTTTTGTGCGCAATACATAAAGTAAATTGGATTTTATAATCTGTAAAGCTAGTAAGTAACTGATAATTTTTTAATTTTTTGAAATTATATCTAAACTTATTGTAAAGAGATACTCTGATTTTCCATTGAAATTAGGAAATTTATGTCATGTTTTGTTAAAGAGACATGTTATTATACTCTAGGATATAAAATTTTTATTAATACGATTTTGTAAAAATTAAGTTAATTTCTCTTGATTTATATAAATTATTTAATGTAAATTCTGAGAAATATTGATTATTATTTAAAAAGCAAAATGTTTTAGTTGACTAAATTAAGCGCTTGTGCATATTTTATAGGTTTACAATCTAGGGTCAAAATGACCCTCTCCGCGGTTCTAGGTATATCGAAAGTCCCGCGGTTCTAGTGTTAAAGATTTAAGAGTAGTGAGTCCCCTTAATAAGTGTGATATACTCCTGGTAGTGCCACCCAAGAAGAGTAGGCCATTCTATTTTGCTCAGCTAAAGCACTGCAGGCAGATGCAGACATCATCCTTTGGTGACTCACGGACCTCGGACCTTCTGAAGCTGCATTTTCTACCCTTCTTCATGTTGCCCCCTTTGCCCGAGGGGCAGTTTGGCTCACGCCAAACCTGCCCATGTTCTTGACATGTATTGTTTGCCACAGAAGCAAGCTGTACTCCAATCCTGGCGCGGTTCTGCATCTATTGAAAACTCACGAGTTCGTGGACCTGATCTGATGTTGCTGTCGATCGTGTGGTATAAACAACAACAACAACATAAGTGTGATATCACTCAGGAAATTTCTAAAAACTTATTTAAATTTTTTAAGCACCTATTTCTATTGAATTAATTTAATTCATTTTTTTCTTCTATTCTTTGCATCTAAAATATTCCCCATTTTATGATTTTTCCATGAATGTCTATTTATTTTATTTTTTTTGCTTATGACTTTATTTATTGACCTTCTTTAATGAGTACATTTTTTCCACAATCATAACAAAATGAACCGTAAAAATATCTTCCATAATTGAAAATGAAATATTAAACTTTTAAAACTTTTTACTTGAATAATTCTATTTATCTGATAATAAAAAAAAGAAGAAGATCCCGCTGCATCGAGAAATTTAATCAGAAAATTTTCATGAGAACAAATAATAATGCGTCCTGATCGGGTAAAATATTAGCATATTCAATGTTACTCGCAGAATCTTCATTTAAAAGCGAAGAATTTATCAAATTACATTATTTCCTGTGGCAAAATCATTACGTTCCCTCGTTCTTTGTATTTACTGATAATCCTGGAAATTATATTTGGGAATATTGAACTAGGAACATTGTAATTTTTATTAAAATATCGATGAAAATTCGCAATGAATTGTCTTGCATTTTAATTCAATAAAGACATTTCGTAAAATTCAGTTCGCAGATGTATGTTGATAAAAATTGAATTTTGATTATTTTGCTTTTTAGTTTTTGATAGAAATTTTATATCCTACACCTGCGATCGATTATATATATGTTGCAAATAAAACCCTTTGAAATTCTGAACAACATACAAGTTGAATTTTGATATTTTTTTAAATGAAATTTTATACCCTACACGTGCGATCGATTATATATATGTTGTAAATAAAATCTTTTGAAATTCTCAGCAACATTCAAGTTCAATTTTGATTTTTTTGTAGTTTTTAACACAAATTTTATATCCTCCATGCGATATTATATATATATATATATATATATATATATATATATATATATATATATATATATATACACAAGGTGCGGCATTAATTTCCAGAACTGATCCAATAACTCCAGAAAATATTACATGAAATACATACCCTTTTAATATGTTTTGAAGTAACTCTCACCTGCCGTAATTGCACTTCTGTGGTCGGCTGTATAAGTTTCGGAAACAACTTTTAAATTCCTCTTTCGGAATTCTCTTTAATGCGGACGTCACCGTTTTCTTGATGGCTTCGACACCCTCAAGTCTTGTTCCTTTAGCAAATTTTTCAGTTCGGAAACAAGAAAAAATCTGCTGGTGCTAAATTCGGAGAGTATGGTGGATACTGTACCTCCAAGACCTCATGTTGAGCCAATTTTCAATATCTCCTCTTTCGTCTGACTTATTCCCAGCGAGGATTTAAGAATAGGGGAAGGATAAACAATTTATTTTATGGATGATTTCTTTAAGGACAGATTAAGTTCTTTAGATGATACTAGAGAAGGACGCTAAATCACTAAATAATCGCTGCTAAAGTCCACCACAGATATAAAATATTGTATTAAATTTTTAACCAATCGGTATTGCTATATTTTTGACCATAGAATGTGAGGTGGGAACATTTCTATGTAAAATTGCAAATCCATTTGGTATTTGTCTGTAGCGTCGTCCATGTATTTCTCGTAAGCATTTTAAAGTCGTTACTGATTGAAATATTGTTTTCTTCAATTATGGGCATTCATGCAAAAACAAGTAAAAAAATGTATTTAAAACATAAAATAAAATTTTTAACGCTCTGGTCACATTTTGACACATATGTATCAAAGATTCGAATAATTTTAATTTCACAATTTCAGTCCAAATCACGTGGGCACGTAAAGTTTAGTCATTGCTATTTCAACCTCTCTTTCGACGTGTCGTTCGTCTCGTACCAGCTTATTTCTGGCCCAAACTTAAAATTTCCCTAATGAGTAGTACGACATTGCTTTAAAATAGAATACCCTATCTAAGGTATCCGCCTTCAGTTACTCAATTTTCGTTCAAATATCAATATTTTGCTTCTGCAACAGAATTATCCTCAAAATACTCTGGTCTCTCTAAATTTTGTTTTTTACGCACTACAGATTCATTTGACAGCAATTTTTACTCTACCTGAGGATTATTAAAGATGGTTCGTAAATTGACTGGTTTGGAGAACTGCGGTCATTGTTTTGAAACTCCAGGTGTAAACTGAACACAGATTAAAGAAGAGTAATTAATTGGTATTTTTACCTCTTCCTCATAATGTATCTTTTTTTCACTCCTCTTTAACGATTAGATGGGGAATTTCATTTGCTCTCCTGCACATTTAAAGGATAACATTAGTCTCTTTATGTTCACATTATCAACCATATATCAAAATTAAATGCTATGTAAAACTTCCTTTATCATTTTTTTTCCATGGTAACACAAAAATTTGGAAATCTTGGATATAGTGAACAGTTTCGTATGCAAGTAAAATGACAAGAAAAACCTAAATGTAGCCTACATATATATATTAGTTAGTTACATTATTAGCAAAGAAGACTATCAGATTTGTAACAACAAGCTTTATTTACAGCAGAAACTATATACATTCAGTAAAAGTATTAAAACGAGGAGCACCTACGGTACAGGCCCCTCTTTTAAACTAATCCGCACGCCAGAGAGAAAAGAGGTGAAGTGCAAGTATAAATAAGCCAACCTTGGCGGCGACTGAGCTCTATCGCAGCCCTTGGCGACAAACGGGGAATGAGCATTGAATATTCCAACATTATATACAGTAGAATCTGGATCGATTCGTTTATTTTATGCAGTCCGGACGATCATATTTTTCTCTTATGTTCTCGCATCTATCGTTCAGTTCAGTAGGTCCTTTGAAAAACGACAGATTGAGATTCCAATATATATATATATATATATATATATATATATATATATATATATATATATAATCTTTCATTTCATCAAAACTTTGAAGTTTTATTACATTAACAACTTTCAAGTTTGGTCATAGTTATCAGTTACAATTAACATCAAATCCATGAAAAATCCTCCAGAAAACGTTATTTAAACCAATTTCTTCAATGGTTATTTAATACTAAAAAATTACATAGTTACTAAAACTTCTACATGTGCACAGAATTTTTTTTCTATATCCATACACAATCCCTCATTTTGTTTCGAAAAAATTAACCACAAAAGAGCAGTTTTCTCATTAACCTAAGGCGTAATTTTACGCCTAAAAAACTGCCAGAGGCAACACAGTGTAACCATGTAAAATCCCACGAGAGTCCAGGTTCATTACATAAAACATTTCACGCCCAACCCGCCCTCTCTTGGATTAACAAATTCCACCTAGTGGTCCCGAACTCTCTTGTTTTGCTTACTTTCAAGGTAAAAATCAAAAGCTAATGACACTAATTGAGCAACAGTGTATCAAGGGAGTAAATAATGCTAATGGATTTCAATGAAATTAATTATAGCTGAGCTTTAATTTTATTGTAAAGGGAAGCGACTTTCACGGGGACAGCTATGTGAGATGCAAAGGGAATGGTTCAATTCGTACAAAACACTTCGGCAGAGGTGGTTGCAGTGAGTCTTCCGTGGGAGAAAATATATATTTATTCGCTAAACGAGTGAAGAATTTTAAGTGAACGTGAGGAAAGCGACAGGGGATATTCTGGTTTAAAAAGAAGTACCTAGGGTAGTATTTTGACTTGTTTATTATACGATTTTCGTTTACATTTGGACAAAATATAGTAAGTGTCTACGACACACATGTGTACTTTTTTTTATAAGCTGAATAGGAAACTGAATTATGAGTTACATTACGGTAAAACAAGAGTAGGCGATATATATCACTTTTTAATGTTCTTGGGGATGATAATTAACTTTTATGATAATTAAAGGTTAAATTTATACGCAAATACATATTTGCAAGGGTATATCTTACGTATAAATGCTTAGCAACATTTAAATCATGCATATAACTACATAAAACTAATGCATACAAATGCATAATATTTAATGCAAATAAATGGATAAAACTTAAAAAAATTCAGTAAAATTGCATGTTTGAGGTATTTTTTCGTGAACAGAATATACCGGGTGTCCCAAAAATAACCGACGATTTGAAAAATCAATTAAAGAAAAACGGAAGGTGATAGAAATGTACGGTTTTCTGCATTCTGCTTAGGTAACCAGGGAATTTATTCTCACCAATTTTCAAAATTAGTAACAAATTTTGTCAACAGATGGTGCTGCTGACTAGGAAAAACTATAAAACAATGTTTTCAAAATAACCACCGTTTGCAGCAACAACGTGGCGCAGTCTTAGGTCAAAATTCGCAGACGCCCGTGCAAACATTTCAGTTTGAATGTTCTGACAAGCAGCAGAGATGTATTGTTCCAGTTCATCTACACTTTGTGGATTGTAACGATACACCTGGTCTTTCAAGTACCCCCAAAGAAAAAATCGCATGGCGTTATATCTGGCGAATAGGGAGGCCAATCCATGCCACTTTGCGTATGCTTCTTGCTTTGAAAACATTGTTTTATAGTTTTTCCCAGTCAGCAGCGCCATCTGTTGACGGACTTTGTAACTAATTTTGAAAATTGGAGAGAATAAATTCCGTGGTTACCTAAGCAGAATGCAGCAAACCGTACAATTCTATCATCTTCCGTTTTTCTTTAATTGATTTTTCAAATCGTCGGCCATTTTGGGACACCCGGTATGTCAGCAAGTAAAGAATGAGTAAAGAACACAGAAAACATTTCTTTCCATTTCAGAAAGGAAGGGTTACAACTTAGATCTGGATTTCTGGCTGGGTATTCAAACTATACCCGTTTAAAAAGCGTTCGGAGACCAGCTCCTGTATATCTTTTGTCCTTTCCTATCAGTCAATTCGACAAAGCCAAGAAGAATCCTTATCGCCCCCTCCCTCATTCCACAAACAGGGTGACCCAATAGTTACACGGTGCATATTTACTTGCATACTTTCCAAATTTTAGAGAGCAATTATTCTCTCTCAAATAACACTGCAATGTATTTTGAAAGGGTAGTATATACGTTTTTCCTGAACATAACTTGCATCGTACAGACATGCGCCCAACGTCATTCTTGAATCATTTGTATGCAGAACGATTTAGGCCTGGGACGACGATGTGATGTCCACCGAGTTGGGAAAAACTCCCTCCAAGTTGTGAAGAAACTGAATGAAACATACCCGTGAGGATTAAGTTCATGTTATCACATTACTTAGTTGATATCTTCACTGACTTGATTTGATTTTGAATAACTGATACAAGTAGATATTCATTGATAAAACTTAAAACATCTCAAAGAAATATCACATCACCACTGCTTGCAATGACATATTGGAGTATGCTTAATTTACCACTGCTTGAAAGAACACGAGCAAATGTTCATAGCTTAGCTATGAAAATCCCATATGGGTTAGTGCTCAGTTTTAGAAAAAAATATATGTTAGTCGTCTCGAAAATTGAACAAGATCTTTTTACTACTCAAACATTCAAAAACAGTAATTACCATCAAAACCAAATAAGAACTTATTGGAAATAGTGTAAAATATAAATATGGTAAAAAATTATATATATAAATATATAAATGTAAAAAATTATATATATAAATATATAAATTATATGTGCTATATATATATGTAAGTATAAATATGGTAAAAAATGCTTGCTCCAAAAATTGCTTAATGTCTATTCCAAAATTTACTTTTCTAACAAACAACAACTCCTTCTCTTAAGGGGTCTGTCAGGGACGAGGCTATGATAGCGCCCCTCCACCTCTCATGCGCATAACCCTGTCGCCATTTATCGGCACAGCGCATCCTAAGTTCAGTTGAATGGAGAAACTCAATCACGCAGGTCATACCGACAAGCGGTAGCCTGACCCCTTACGAACGTCTCTGTTTTATTCCTATCCTGTTGTTTTGTGTGAGTGTTTTTGTTTGCGTCAATAAACGTTCGTCTTTGTGTTTACGAATGAAGATTTTATGTGTCCAGTTGTACATGACAAAAGAACCACGCCAGGTTACGACAGATTGGTGTCATATAGAGGGGTCATGTAAATAAACTGGACTTACTTTTACGGATATACTGAATGATAAACACGTTCATCTGAGAAGCTTTTTCAAGGTAAGAGCTTTAAGTTATCCATATTTAATGCATGCAACGATGGCGGACGATGATGTAAATAATGCTCAAAACGTAACAAAAACAAACGATGATCTTAAAATAATGCTATCTAAATTTAAGAAAGAAAGAAAAATCGTTCGAACTGCCGTCACTAGAATTACTTCATTGATTGAAACTGCTATTGCTGAGAACAATGTTGAAAATGTCGAAGAGCAGCTAGAATTTCTAAGGTTAAAATCTAAAAATTTGTCTGATTTAGATAGTAAAATTTGTGAACTCATAGATGAAAATAAAATCGAAACCGAAATTGAAACAGTTCAAGAATACGAAGATACAATAATAAGATGGAAGTACCGAGGTTCTAAATTTCTGAAAGGGAAAAATAGTATTGACAATTCTACAGATTCTAGCGTTTCTTCACAGAAAGAAAGCGATGAACAAAATGTTTCCCCACAACTAAGTGTTCGACTGCCCAAAATTGTAATGAACAAATTTTTCGGCAACCCATATGAATGGCAAACATTTTATAATTCGTATAACACGTCAATAGAACTAAACCAGAATTTATCGAAGATTGATAAGTTTAATTACTTGATAAGTTTACTTGGAGGTTCAGCTTTAAAAGTCGTTGAGGGATTTTCGTTGACCCCAGAGAATTACGATGAACCAATCAAGCTCCTGAAAGCCAAATTTAATCGAAAAGATATTTTGATTAGCATGCATATGCAAAAACTCTTAAATCTAAAACCGGTTAAGAATTCGAGTGACATTTATGCATTAAGAGAATTATATGACACTGCTAACATACAAATACGTTCTTTAAACTCCCTGAATGTCAAAACAGAAACATTTGGAAATTTATTAGTTCCCTTATTGATGAAATCTATACCAAAAGATATAGCTTTGGAATATTCGCGCAAAAAAGGGTCTGACGATAATTTGGATGTAGAAGATTTAATTGATTTTTTGAGAATTGAAATCGAAAGCCGGGAACGTACAGAGTCTTTAAATTCTGCTTATTTAGACGCAGGAAAAAATGGCGGAAAATTTTCGCGTTGGAACGACAGTTGTTATACATATAAGGCGCCATTCAAGGCCAAACCGCATAGCATTGATGAGTCAAAGAGGGTGAATCGGGTATCTGTGGTTGATGCTCGAGAATCGGGTTGTTTATTTTGCAATAAATCACATGAGATTGAATGTTGCCCGCTGACTCCCAAGGAAAAAAAAGAAAAGTTAAAAGAAGCGAAACGTTGTTTTGTCTGTTACAAATTGGGCTGTAGAACTAAAAACTGCAATTCGAAAGAACGATGTGGTTCATGTAAGTCAAAATATCATGGAACTTTGTTACACGTTGATTATGAAAGGGGTAAAGATAAAGATGTCAAAAATGATAGTATTTTAACCGCTCGCATTTCGTCTGACAAGTACTTTAACGTAAGCCCGGAAAACGAAAACGAAAGAAGTTTTGTTGACACTTTGCCAATGATTAAGTTGAAAGTAGATTCTAATATTCTAATCGGTGTTGCAGATTCTGGAACGCAAATATCTGTCGTCAAAAGTAGTTTAGTACCCGAAAAGTATAAAACACCTCATGGCAGTGTAGAGTTAACATGTGCTTTCGGCCAGAGTTTAAGAGCACCATTAATTAATTTACCATTAACAAAGGTAGAAGATGATTTAAAATTTAAAGAACCCATTTATATAACATGTGCTATGGTACCTATGTTGTCAAATGATTTATTGTTGTCTGTAAGTGCTTTAAATGAATTAAATTGTAACGTCAAAGAAGTAAATTTAATTTTTAATGAAAACGGAAGTGGTAGAGAAAAGGTATTGCAGAATAATGAAATGAAATGTGATACTCCAGATAATGTTGCATTTTATTTGATAGAAGATAGTAATTTTAATCTACAAATGCTTTATGATGATAGAAGTGAGAACTTAAGTAATATTTCAGATGCTGGTAATGTGTATAAATGTAATGATTTAATCGAGAGTATTGTCGAGAGTACTATTGAATGTTGTGCAACTATGTCTAAAAACGTAAGTAAGGATGATTCCGTTAACAAGATTGATCAAAATGAAATATCTGATTCAGAAAAGTTTCGAAACGAACAAAAGGATGATAAAAGTTTACAGTCATGTTGGCAAGATGCCCAGAAAGGAATTAATCGATTCTATGTGGTTGACAATTTTTTGTACCACCGAGATAAAATTTTAGGTGAACGCGTAGATCAATTAGTAGTTCCAACGTCTCGTAGAAAACGGTTGTTAGAGCTTGCTCACTCTAGTTTATGGGGATGCCATTTACGGAAAAGAAAACGGCCGAACGTCTTAAGTACTCCTTTTACTGGCCTAGTATGAAGACGGACATAGAAGAATGGTGTAACTCGTGTGTTGCCTGTCAGCTTCAAGCCAAGAAACGCCCATTTGATGAGGTCCCAATCACACCACTTTCACATCCCGATGAACCGTTTCAAGTGATAAATGTCGATTTAATAGGCCCCATGGAACCAAGTAGCCGAGGCTTCAAGTACGTTCTTTGTGCCGTGGATCAATGCACTAGATGGCCAGAGGCGATTCCGTTGAAGACTGTGACAGCAAAATCTACATGCGACGCCTTACTACAGATTTTTACACCTACAGGAATACCCAAAATGGTTGCGACGGACCAAGGAACCAACTTTACGTCAGCTTTGACGAAAGAATTTTTGAAGAGACTTGGGTCATGCCCTAGATTCTCGACCCCAGGTCACCCAAGCTCGAATGGACTTGTTGAACGTTTTAATGCTGTTCTAAAAGGGATGATTCATCATACGATGAGAGAATATTCGGAAGACTGGGACAAGCATATTCCTTTTTTATTATGGGCTTATCGTGAAGTTCCAAACGCCACCACTGGAGTTAGCCCGTTTCAAATGCTCTATGGTCGACGACCAACAGGACCTCTGTCCATTTTAAAGTCAACTTGGACCGATGAAACCTTGATTCCCCTTGGACAGTTGAAATCAGTTACTGATTACTTAAACAATTTAAAGACGAAATTAGAGAATTCTGCAGAACATGCTGGTCTCACTGCTGCAGGAAAACAGGAAGCCTATGCACACTATCGTAATAGGAAGACCCGTCATAAAGAATTCAAAGAAGGAGACAAGGTAATTGCCCTAATTCCAGATAGTGACAATAAAGTCTATGCACGATGGACCGGGCCGGCTACGATTGTGAAAAGGAAAAACACGTACAGTTATTTGGTGCAACTACCTGATAATGGCATTAGACATATCCATGCCAATAAGATAAGGGAATTCCAGGCATAAGCTAACAATGTCGGTGTTATTTATGATGCTGATGTTGACTTTGGAGAAATTGAAAACGTCCCCAGGATCACTCATTTAGACCCTGATCCAGAATTTTACCTGACACACTTAGAACCTAGCAAGAGAATGGACGTTATAAAGATCCTTCGGAAACATTCCAGCCTTAGGTCAGGTGTTCCACGAATTGCTCACGTTGGAGAGCATAACATCAAATTGAAACCAGGAAGTGTACCGAAGAAGCAAAAGCCATTTCAAATCCCAGAAGCTTTGAAGGAAGAAGTCGATCGCCAGATTGAAGAATTATTACAACTGGGACTGATTGTACCTTCTGAAAGTGAATATTCACATCCAGTTGTATGTGTCTCGAAGAAAGACGGAACTGTTCGGTTATGTGTGGATTACAGATACTTGAATTCGCAGACTGAAACAGACTCATTTCCGATGAAAAATGCTACGGACTTAATTTATCAAGTGTCTAAAGCAAAGTACATCACTCTCATAGATTTACTGAAAGGTTACTGGCAAGTAAAGCTTAACCCTGATTGCCGAGACTTAACATCTTTCGTCACGCACCGAGGACAGTATGCATTTGTTGTCCTTCCCTTTGGATTACGTAACGCTGCCGCTACATTTCAAAGAACTATGAATAAGACACTTTCTAAGCACAAAGAGTACGCCGAGTCGTACATTGATGATGTTACGATTTATTCAGATGATTGGAATACGCATCTCAAACATCTTGACGCAGTTATGACGACCCTAGAAGAAGCTAACTTTACTATTAATTTTCAAAAGTGTGACTTTGCTAAAGGAAAGATCAAATTTCTTGGTCATATCGTAGGTTCCGGATCACACGAACCAGATCCTGAAAAAGTGCAGGCTATACAGAATTTAGAGCCGCCTAAAACCAAGAAAGATGTAAGAAGTATCCTAGGACTATTATCTTATTATAGAGCTTATGTTCCAAACTTTTCAGATATTGCTCGTCCTTTGACTACTTTAACTAAACGAAGAGCTCCAAACGATGTTGTGTGGCTAAACGAACATGATGTTGCTTTTGTTAATCTTAAGAAAGCAATATGTAACGCCCCTAAGTGTTATTCCCCGAATTTCAAGCTACCCTTCATAATATACGCAGATGCATCTTCTTATGCTGTAGGAGCATGTTTAGCTCAAAAAGATGAACAGGCCATCGAACATCCTATTGCATTTGCAAGCAAGAAACTGACTGAAGTGCAAGAAAAGTACGCTGTAATCGAAAAGGAAGCTTACGCCGTAATTTTTGCTTTAAAGAAGTTTGAGACTTATGTATTCGGCTCAGAAATTATAATCGTCAGTGATCATAATCCTTTGAAGTTCCTTACGAACTGTGCATCCCAAAGCCCCCGACTTCAAAGATGGTCTCTTGCTTTACAACGTTTTCATGCCACGATTACTT